>JAZHYW010026166.1:0-21408 GCA_037355805.1 Ixodes ricinus | reverse complement strand
GGCGCGTCGAAGAGAGGTAGATCGGCTTCGCCTTCACGTTCGAGGTGGAAAGAGCGAAAGACCGAGATGGTCATTCCAGAATGACCCATGACGTCATGAACTTTGCGCGTAGAATTTAAAATAAAACTCTCGCCGGTAATATTGCTGTAAAAATATTTTTCGCGTAAATTATATTTTTTGACGCGGGTTTCTCAATCAAACTGCTTTAATTTAAAATTTTTTTTTTTTTTTTGTGGGGGGGGGGGGGGCATTTGACACGGCGACGAAAGAAAAAAAAAGAAACATATACACACGGCCAGGTTCGAAAGCGGCCGACGGCCGTTTCACAATGCAGCGCTGCCAAACGTTGTCAAACGCCCCAAACCGCGACCGTGTGATGGGACTATTAAAGGGAGTTCGCAGTCACCGATGGCCATCGGGGCAAGAGCCCTGCTGGTCCGCCGTCCGCGTAAAAGAAGCTGCAGAGCTGATTCCACAGGAGCCGCACTGCAGGCTGCGGCTTGTCCTGTGGGATCACCCAGTCCTCAAAGGTGCTAGGTTGGGCTGCTCCAGGGATGTCAGTCAAGGCCTCGAAGCGAGCCGCAGAGTGCTCAGGGAACTCCCAGATAACGTGCTCTGTCGTCGCAATGGTGTTGCATGCTGTAATGTAGCCCTGGTGCGGGTCATCCTGAAATATGCGGTTGCGCAGGGCCGGCAGCATAAAGCTGTTGTTAGTGGCGAGTCTGAGCATGGCTCGGACTCTCGGACGAATCTGAGCATGCTCAGAGCATGCTCAGACAGATAATAAACCCGCTGGCTCAGACTCTCGGACAGTCTGAGCCTGCTCATACGGCATATGGGTATTATTCTGTTGTGCTTGTTGAAAAGGGAGGCCGTAGCCTTCAGGTTGCGGAGTAATTTCTTTCGCTCCAGCTTGGCGAGCGCGGCTCTTTCAGAGAGGGCCGGTTTAGTGTCGTCAGGTTGCGAAGAATCGAAATGGGGCCCGCTGTAGATGGTGGGTACGATTTGCGCTGAAGGTTTGCTTAGTGCTCCAAGCGCCTCTTTATGGGCCCATTCATTTCCCCGAAAACGTTAGGCGACACGCAGTTGAGTGTGGTGGTTGGAATGGAGGCGGGACGCGATGCCATAGATTTTGTGCGAGCGGTCGCTGGTCGGCTTGGATGCGTGGCGGCTCCGAGTAGGCCACTTGCGAGTCTGTGTAGATGGTGATGTTTGTGGTTGATGTTTCTGAGTGGTTGTGTTCAGCATGTTGGGGCGGCTTGTACAATGGCTTCTAACTCGGCGCCCTTGGTGCCCACTCCTGTGGGGAGCCGCTGGGACCACACGTCGTGGTGGGTTATGTTAACCCACGCAGCCGACGCTGCGTGTTCGACACCCAGCGGGAGGAACGAACGCGCTCCGGGGCTCCTCAAACAAAAAAGCGCAAAAAAAACAACTAGAAAAGCAGAAGAAAAAAGAAGCGGACTCCTTTGCCTCATTGGGTTGAGGTAGTTCCGAGACGTTGGTTTTATTGTGCCGCGAGCTGGTGCCAAGGCTCTGGCCGGCGCTGTCGCGTTGCATATGCGGGCAGAAACCGAGGAAAATCACGAGACGAAAGCGCGCGGGGACGTTCAAAAAGCAGAGCTCTAGTCGGAATGACTCGTGGGAAGGTTCAAAGCTAGCTGCCGTTGTCTCCACTGCACTCGCCGAACACGTTAGAACGCGGAACTCATGCGTCTGTTGTTTGGCTTTCGCTTTCGAACGCATTGGACGAGTGCAATGAACACAAGAGCAGCTAGCTTTGAGTCTACTCACGAATCATTCCAACCAGAGCTCTGCGTTCTGACGTTGCCGCGCGTTCTCATTTTCTCTTTTCCCTCACTTTCTGCCCGCATTGTTTTGGTTGTCTGCCCGCATTGTTCGCTCCGTCTACTGCGTCTCACGCTACGACAGGCTCTGAGAAAGTCGTATTTGCAATGCAACCGCAGAAGAAGGTACGCCCACCAGCAAGACATCCCCGGAGCGCTCACGCGCCTACCCCGCGCACCACACTGGGCCGCTTCGCGCCGATCCAGTCTCTACATGTGCACACAGTTTCTCCGAGCTAACACAACACATTCTGCCTTACACATGCCTTTGCCACGTTAGTACGGAAAAGGGGCGACTTTTATTCTGCTGTTCCTCGGTTTCTGGTGTTCAAGATGCCCAGATTGCTGAATGACAAAACCCGGGTCCGATTAAGGCATATTCTCAATTCGGCATGTACCCCTAACAAATTGTTCAAAACAATAAAAAAAATAAGATATTGAAGTTGGGGGGCACAAAAGCGACGTTGAATGGAGTGATACTGCCTCCTGATCCACACGGCCAAGATTCTGCAAAGGCTTGTCCATGTCGTACGTGTGTCCTTTTTCGTCCTTTTTCACTTGGCGCCTTTTAACCTTTTAATCTATGATTGCCCACATGAAGACCTTCTAAACGGCAACCATTTCGGCCGTCATGACCACTCCCCTCACTTCAAAGAGGCCTATGCAATAGTTGCCAGACCTGTGTGAAACTCATAACAAGTCATGCGTTACCTGTATACACAATTACTTTTGCTGCTAACAAAAGAAACTACCTAGTTACATTTTTAAGAGAAGGAAATAGTTAACATATTTGCGTTACTTTTCGATGAAGTAACAAGTAGCGGCATTTAGTTACTTCTCGAGGGGAACGTGTACAACGCGGGCAGCCAGCATAGTTCTCAGCCCAGCTCACGCCTGAAGTTTGCACAAAGAGGAAACGCTAGACAGGCTATAAATAGATGAGCACAAGGTCTGTTGGTACAGCCACAGTTATCTCTGAATGAACACGTTAAAAAGCAATTAACTATTAATGACGGCAAATACTGGAAGCTGCTACTCCTTCATAAACACGATGCTCCAGGGTAACGAGATTATAACGCGTTACTTCGAAGCTGAAGCTGCGTTCCTTTGAATTTCAGCAACGAGCAGCGTACCTATCTACTTTTTTAACTTAGTCACGAAAAACAAATTTTGGTAACTTTATTTCAGTAACGTGTACATGTCAGCTACTTTCTACGATTCCCAATGGCGAGAGCTTTCCTTCGCAAAGTTTTTGCTCCACAGAGACCCTAAGCCAATATCCCACAAGAGCCATGATATGACAGAGGCACTCGAAGGATGCGACAGCAGCGCATCGGATCCAGTTAGCGAATCGGATCCACTTCAACCACTACGTTTACATGGATTCGGATCGACCAGTAGCGGCACCTCGTGTCGAAGGATCACAACGCGAACCTCGTGACCTTCAGATAGTTTCCGAGGTGTCCGGTTTGCCTTCAGAAAGCGAGGGATTACGGGAGCAAAGCTGCCGTAATCTCCCTCTCGAGCACTCGATTCGATCCGCTAGCGTATACATGGAGAGTCTCGATTTGGATTGACCAACTCAAACCACCCCGTCCCAGCGGATCGGATCGGATCGGATCCGATCCGATCCGAGTTGTTTACATGGACCGATTCGATTCGTTAACTGGATCCGATGCGCTGCAGTCGCATCCATGTAAACGTAGCCATTGAGAGCAAGAAACAACAAGCGGCACTTCGGGACGTCGCCGTCAAAACAAAATGATTAATGACCATCGACCTGAACGTCACAGCGGAAGCGTCCAACAGGTTGTTCGTCCGAACTTTCGATTAGTTCTTCATTCAGCGTCGCCAGTGACACTCACACCCCTGGCGAGTCACGCAGGCTCTATTCCCCCACGTCGGACACACAGCGGCCAACGAGCAGACCATTGCATGTCTTCCACTGTATAGTCTGTTGCAGGTTAATAAAAGCAGGACAAGTACCTCCCACACAGCACTGCACTCTTTCCACTTTAGCTGAACGAACACTAGAGAGAAAGTGAGTGGAAAGAAGAAAACCAGCAATCATGACGAGCAGACAACTTTGTAAAAAGAACTGCTCCTGTTTTTCTTGTTTTCTGTTTTTTGTTAACTGATTGTAGTCATAGACCATTAAAACGGTGCATCAAGAATTACTGCGTCGTTAACTACTACAACAGTCTCTCAGAAACGAATAAAACCTTCTACCGTGGACATTTCAATGCATTACCTGCAAAGTTGTTTGAGATGTATCGCCAAGAGCCATGGATTAAGGTTGTGGAGATGAGAGGGCGGGTGATTAGAGTTGAATGCTGATTTGCTTGATTCTGTATTTCATAAAATCAGAATCGCCTCTGCGTAACCTGCCCGATGATTGCCCTTGAATGTCGGCAACAGACTCTAGAGTTGCCTGCAACAACCTTTTGAAGAATACCTCCGAGACCAGGAGCCTGGATCAACCATCCTAAATTCCGGCCTTGTGCTTGAATAATTTAACAAAGGATTTTTGTGGGGCGGCGAAAGATACGAAAGATAAAATAAAACAAATTTCGTTTTACGGATTTTCTATTTACGTCACGAGGCCTGACGTCACGTAAAATATACACCAATTCAGCTTCTGCGCTAAATTTGGCGGGAAAATTGGTGCAACGTGATCATGGACCAATTATGCGCTAAATTTAGCGGGGAAATTGATGCAACGGGATCTATGGACCAATTACGTTTCCTTGACAACTTTAGGTAGAAAATTGACGCCGGCGATATATCTACCAATTCAGCTTCCCCGTCGAATTTAGCGTGAAAACTCACGTCACGTAACCTATATAGCAGTTCAATTTGTCCTCTGAATTTAGCAGAGAAATGGACATCACGTGTTCTGCACAAAAATAGAATCAGATTTCCCGCTAAATTTAGTCCGGATATTGTTTAAAAATTTAGACGTACTTCTGGACTCCTAAAACGACTGTCTTAATGCTACTAAATAAATAGAAACGATTGCTCCTTAAATACCGCATTCCGTGCATTGTAGAATCTCGAAGCTAAATATCGCTGACCCTTTTTTTTTAAATTTCTTTTGTTCTGGTAGATGTATACTGACGTCCTGTTGCCGAGAGAATGACGAAGAGCCCGAAAGTGGCTCGTTACTCTTCCATACATCAATATGAACGGTACTTCCGGCGCTTTTTCTGCGTCCAATTAAGGCATCATTTCACAAAACAAATTCAAAAAGCTGCAGCTGCACATTTAGAATCAAATTGTATGTACGAAAATGGTTTAAATTGCATTAGCGTCTGACCATGACTGTTTTTAAACCTGAAATCACAGCACGATCCATTAAGCCACTATTCAAAACCTTTATAAACAAATTGGAATAAATTAGCTTATTTATCCTGGCCTCGATCGCTCCATCTGATGTTTACCAAGCCCGATAAACATAAAGTGTGGACGGCGATCATGTAACTGTCCCTCTAATATGTATATATTATTAAATCTATACACCCTGTCGTCAGTAGACTTGTTGTCAGAGCTCAGAACTGCTTAAATGACCATAATAATATTAAGACGTTGAATAGAAGTACCGAACAAAAACGAAAAGAAAAACTGAGCACTTTTGCGTTAATGCATGGTACAGTCAAAGAGATACCTGGGACACGCCACGGAGAGGTCGTCGGGCATCAGTGTATCATTCACACACCTTTGGGTCTTGGCGGCAGAGTCTCAATCGGCTTCGTTCTCACGAGCATGCGCCTTGCAGTCCTCAATGCAACGAACGGCGAGACGCGTCAGCGCGTCCTTCAGCGTCTCCCAACAAGCGCGACGCTATGCGGGGCGCAAGTTCGTCTGCTTCTCGCACAGGAGCTGAGGTGACGTCAAAACGACAGCGAGCTCTGCTTGACTTTGATTGAAATAATAGTGGGTAGTCCGCATCGCTAGATGCCTTTGAGGTCTACCCACTATTTTTTTGTTTTGTTCAATCAGCAAATAAGCGCGCTCGGCGTTCTCACATCATTGCCACCCCTGTGCAAGAACCAGGCAAACTTGCGCTCCGTATAACACGCGGCGACGCCAAGACACCCGCGTCTGCCGCTTTGCGCAATATCTCTCGACGAGTTTCAGCGCGTTCGTCGCTTGGGGTGGTTCAGGGATCCACTAACGAAAACGTAACACGCAGGACCGCTTTCTAGGTGGTATTGGATGAATGGATAAGGATGAACCCCTTTAATCGGACGGCGGATTGCGCCCCCTAGCGGAAGCTTTCTAACTGGAAAAATTACCTCAGATTAAATTTATAATTAATTAAGAATGGCGAAGGATCTTCTTTTATCGCGATGTCACAGCAATTGTGCTCATCTATCGGGCACAACACGCGACTTTTAAGCACATGCTTGTTTCAGATATGCCGTATATGAAAAGGATTGTCAAAGCTATTTCGTAGCTTTGTGGTAACGTGCCCGCGTCACAATCAGCGGACCCAAGATCGAGTTCTAGTAGCGAAGGACGATCGTTTTCAAACAGAGTGAGATATAGACGACCGACGCCCACACCCGTCTAGGCCATCTACAACAATGACTACGGATGTCGTTTCTAATGGCGTGAGAGCCAATAGCACTGGCCGCTGTAAAACACTCTATAGTTGGTCACGGTGTTTAAAAAGGCCCGATGAAATGAATAACTTAAGTGCGGTAGACAACTGTGGCCGAGCCTTTAACAAACGCTGTTACTAGACATGCTATTCGCAACTCTAATGTCCTATAAGTGGCGGGAAGATAGTCGTAAGGTGGCGGAAGAGACGAAGGATAGATTCTGATAACAATGCAATGAAATGCGAAGGTTTCCCCGTGCGTCTGCTCGCTGACGCTGGTCGGTGTGCTAAAATTAATTCAATTGGCTACGGAGCGGTCAGGACAGGAGCATATCACAGCTGACGAATATGTTGGCGTGCGCGTTGAGAAAATGAACAAGGTGATTTTTAACAGTTGCGGAGTGGAAAAAGACAATTCCTTTCTTAACGCACTTGTTTTTCGTTTGTTTTTTAATTGCATGATGCACGAACACGCCGACCAGAACCATGCTGTAACAGCGGCACCAAAGCCGACAATCCCTGTCACCGTCTTTGCCGCCGTCCCCGCTCCTCGGGTTCTTCGTTCGTCTGCGAGGGGGCCAGCGATGGGCGGGTGTTGCGGAGTCAGCCTGTTTTATTCCCTCACAACACGAAAAGAAAAAAAACACCCAAGGCATGGCGCGTTCTTGGCAGTCTTATTATTTTTCCGTTGCTAGTAAGGCAGACGAGAAAGAACAATAAAAACTAACAACAAATCAGGAAATTACAGAACAAGAGCCGTGATTCTAATAGGCCACGTCCTGTGGTTTTTCAGCCGTCAGTAGCTATAGCGATCTTGCCTTACGTTTAATTATAACCGACCGGTTTCAAAATAATGTGTTCGGGAACAAGCGATAAAAAAGAAAATAGGTCAAATCGTGGAAGAAAAAAACAAAAAAAACAGTTTCTTTTATGCTGGCGAAAATGACTTTTGTTCGGTCGCCTTTAACCAACCGAAAATCATCCACCGAAATAAACAGAAATCAAAACAAACGTAAAGGCTGTTACCTAAGCCCGGAGTGTTTACACAAGCACAAGACAGGAAATTAAAGAAAAAAATGATATGAACCATCGGCGCCCTTCTTATAAAGATAAATAGCGGCATAAAAATAGGAAGAGAGGAGCTAATGCATCGAACCAAGACTTCAGCCTGTCAGCCCTTCCATGGGCGGTCCCATGCGACTCATCCTTCAAAGACGTGACGTTTGTTTTTTCCTCTCCCTATTTCGGTATGTAATACGGAGCCAAGATTTCTTGGCGACAGTACTTAAATATTTACCTTGCCAGACGCCACTCTTTTATCCAAGAATAGTCTTTCTCGTGTAAGCAAAGCACTAGCGCTACAAAACATAAACTGGCTTTACTCAGACTGTTTAGTCTCTTCGGGTGCGTCTTCGTAATTACGCACATTTACTTTTTTTTTTTCAATCCGGTGATTTTACACGTGTTTTTTTTTATACAGGATTCGTGTGTAACACTTTTTTTGTTTGCATTTTGCAATAAATGCACGGATGTCCGGGAAAAGCGGTTGTCGTCCATCTGGTAAGCCTGCCTAAAAGAATAACGCCGAAGAACAAAAAAAAAAAAACTTCTTTGAGACAACCGTTATCAAACGTCCGACATGATTATGTGAAGTACCCAGTAAGGATGCCTAGAAACTTAATAAGCTCCCGAAGGCATCGCTGTATTTACTAAACTGAAGATCAAAAGAATTCAATGAAAGGATCTGCGCGCGTCTGCCTTTTCATAGAGTGTGCCAAAAACCAACAACTCCTGCCGCAAAAAAAAAAAAAAGAAAAAGAAGCCGAGCGAATATTTTTAGTTTTTTTTTTCAATTATACATATTTTTTTTTATTTCTCTCCGAAATGAAAGGAGCAGAAAAGAAAAAAAATTGTAAAGCATTTTTCTTTTCTAAGATCTGGTTAAAAATGTGCGGGTTCCGCAGAAATACTCCACAGGACGATTTGGATTGTAATGTTGATTGCGGAGCTCGTGACAATATTTTATTATAAAATATTTTTGTCCTTGCGGTTCGTAACAAAAGTCGAAGAGATTGTACTTATCCCCAGAGTATAAAAATCTAACATTACAGTTACCATTCAGCGGTACATTTAATTACAAAGCTGATGTAACGTCTTACTCAAAAACGTAACGTGCCCTAGCGCACTGGACACCCTCCAGTGACCAGTCTCCCAGCGAAGTATTTGCTTCGTGTAAAAATAAAAAATAAAGATTTATTCAATTGTTTTATTGGGACGAACAAATGAAGTATAAAATATGTGAAAATAGTTACTCCATAACATTAAGCATTTATATTGCTTTCACCTGTTCTCCAAGATTATTAACTCTTAGCAACATCATTCGGACATGCATCGAGGAGGCCTCACACACACCTACAATTATATCTTAATATTAATCGGGTTACATTTTATGGCAAACAAACGTTTGATTCATATTTGCAATATAAATGGGGCGTTTTTTTTTCAAAGTTAGCTCCATGACAATTAAGATAAATTAGAATATTTACTAGCTTAATGAACGCCATTAAAATTCGCAAACAATTTTCCAAACAACGGTTTGGAACTTTACCACATTGTCGTTTATGGATCCAGCGGATTGGTATCTTCTTTATAACCCAGCTGAGAAAGCAAAGCAAATTAAAATATACACATTTCAATTAACTGCACTATAATCACCTTTACATTAGTCAACACACTAATTAAAAGACCATACGCCTTTTCAGGCAAACTGACTAACTAATTTGACATATTTTTTTATAATTAAGTAAAACCTGCGCCTACTACATCTTATTTTATTTTAAATAGGCTACGCTATAGTAAACTCTACACAACAAAGTTAATCTAAGCTAAGGGTCTATGTCAATCTGGACTTAACCAACTTACACTATTGTAAGTTAAACTAGATCTAACGAAGGAAGAATAAATATATCGGTGCGCTAAACCAAACGAAAACTTCGTTAAAACAACTGCAATCCAAAGAAGGTCCTCGGGAAAGAGTACTCAATAACTCAATCAAGAATTTGTGTCGGGAAACTACGGCACGGTGTCAGTCGTGAAAATATATCTTATATTAAGAGACAAAGATGCGTTTGGTCAGGATCAAATTTTACTTTCATGCTTAAATTCAAATTGAAAAAGAAAATAACGTGAAGATGGCTGATAAACGGAGCCTATTTGCATCGTTCAGAACAATGCGATATCCACCGGTTTTGAAGGTTTTCTTCTTTTTGTATCTGTGTGAAAAGCAACATGAAATATGCCGCGTCTATTGTGACCTTTGTGCCTTTTCAACTCAGTCACGTTGGAAAGTAACCTATCATCATTATAGATAAGAAATGAGACTTCCTAAACCCCGTAAGTGCTTCTGGTGTCACTCCGTGCTGTTGTTGGGAAAATCGTTTTTCAGATAGCGTAATGACTACAATAAAGTTTTTAAAAAATATGATAAAATGCAAATAAAAAAAATGTTTCCTTCATTTTTTTTTAATTTATAGATTTCCTGGAAGGTTCACATATTTTCTAGTGAAGACTGCGGCAAACGACCTAATTCATTTTTTGTTTCGTGACACTTGCTTTGCTTTTGTTCCCGCTGCATTTTTACTAGAGGGAGATACTCTTGATACTTGCATTTGGTTCTTCTTGTGTCAATATTTTTAGTATACTTAGTTTCACTTTAAAGGAATTGTCAGGTCTAAACCGGAAGTACTTAAGTTTTTGCGCCCGTTAGGTCTAGGGAGCCTTTATATAGAAAAACGTCATTTTTATTTTGATATGTAATGTTCAGATATTAAATAAACTAGTCATGAGCGTGTGTACGAAACTGCACCCCAAATTTCGCCAGTGTCAATGGCCGACATCCTGCCGTTACGCGTGACGTAACATCAGGCATGGGACCGTCGGCTATGCAGACACTTCGTGTACGGGGGGGTTGGAATATACTCTTCGATGAGTGTTTTGTATTTTGTTTCTTCTTGTACTCTATTTAAGGTTGTTCTCAGTTCAATTGCGTTTCTTGTCATAGCAACAAAATAACGACCTTTATTGATATATTATTCCAAGACGGCCGTGAGGTTGGAGCAACTATCCGTGCGTTCCTTGGATTGACATTTCATTCTTTGCAAAGAGTTACCACACCTTTGCGAAGATGATTGCCGAGGCTGTCTATGTTTCTGACGGTATCTGTAACCGAGCATTGCCATGAATAGTAAAGATAATCCGTAATTCCAAGCCATTATATGACTGGCAGTCTCAACGCTGCCGCAAGTGTTGAGGGGAAATTATGTAACTATGGCGTGAGACATGTGGTCTCCAGACGTGCGCGTACCCGCCTTTTATTATTCTTTGTTTCTGAAACAAAGTTTGGGAACCGCTAACCTACAGGGGAACCTCAGTTTTGCAAAGTACACGTTATTCACGCGGCACTTGTGTGATGTCCACCGTCGCAGCAACCCACTGCACCGTTTACACGGTGATGTCGCTGATCGACTCTGGATTGAGGAGGTTGAGATAAGACTTCTTAAATGTGGGATAACTATAAACACCTGATTGTTATAAGAACATCAGCACGCTTTCAAAAAACTAAGAAATATAAAAAAGGGCACACCAATCAATGGACAATATAAATTACAGAAAACCATGTCAGCCACACAGAGGCCATGATCCTTCCAGCGCATTGGCGGGTAAATAAACGCACGAGATGCGCGAAAAAATATTTCCCTTGACGCTTGCTTACTAACAGACGTACTTGCACGCCATATAAATTAGTGTCGAGGACAAAGCTGGAGTCCACGAGATGAATCACATCAATTAGAGTCATTACTGTGGGAGACAGAGGGTTAAAAAAGATGCTCTACCGTCAACGTAGATATTTGAAGGCAATGCTTTGCGAGATCGCGAGGAAGGGAGCGTAAAATAGCAATTACACAAAAAAATGGCTATGCGGTGCATTTGAAACCGAAACCATTTTGCATATGAGTAGCATTAAAGGTGAGCTCTGTCCTGAATTTAGACGTTTCGACTATTCAATGGTCTTGCAAGATAATGCAAAATTGATGCTAGAGGAACAGTTATATTTTCAAAATATTTATACGGCGAAACTGAAACCAATCTGGAACCTGATAGGTCGCGGCCACATTCTCATGTGGACAGCTGGATTCTATTTCACACGGCGACAGGACATCGTTTGTCTGCAGTCCGAGGGTTGTTTCAACCAACCGCACAACAAACGTCCCCTTACATCCACGAAGATGTAGTCTGACAAAGCAACATGGTTAAGCGAATAAAAAACAAAAATTTACAGTACAGCACTCGGGAGGCGCCCCAACGCGGCTCTTTACCTGATGTTACGTCAGACCTTCCGGGGTTGCCAATGTTGACAACAGAAGTGCCCTTTATTGAGGACGCGTTTTGGGAAGAGTTTAAAATCCAACTTCTCACGTGGAGGAGGATGAAAAATTCGGATATTGCATGGAGGGTGTTCCTATAAACACAGTTAAAACAATATTTAATTGTTTTCTCGAAGACAAATATTTACCGGACAATCCCTTTAAGTCCAGACGTAGCCGACCCTAGACGCTGATGGAACCAATCATACAGCGTCCAAAGAGCAGCATCACGGTGGTCCTCATTTTCCCCTATGTGCATCGCTGAACCAATCGCAAAAAAAGGGCCAGTGGCTCGCGCTCTTTGAGCTACTCGATTGAGCCCATTGGCTCGTAACGTTGGCTGCGTCGAGACTAAAACCGAAACGAACTATGTAAGGCTCTATTTTGAAACGAAAGAAAGTTCGGTATTTTCCCACAATTGCATATTATTGTAAACTTCGAAACAACGCTTACTTGTTCAAAATTGTTTTTGTTTTGTTTTGTTTTTAAAGTTTAGTTGCAGAAATAGCCACCGCGTTCAAACTGGTTTCGATGCCTGTGACATTCTTGACACTTCATTTCCGCAACGTTTATGGTTGAACTGCGCTAAACGTTGCACTTCACACACAAAAAAATGTTGAGAGCGGATATTGTATTCTGTTTCACTTTAATGAAGCCTGTCAAGTAGCGCCAAAAGTGGATTGTCACGACGCTCATTCATCCTTGCGAGTTAGATTCAACGATTAAACCAATCGCAAAATGATTTTTTTTGTGGGTGGCTGGTTTAGCAAGCGATAGGGAACCCACAGTAGGCTCGGCCGCGTTTGGTCTTAAAGGTTGAAATGGAAATGCTCACCCTCTCGGTATGGTGTAGAGTGTAATTTTGTTTTCATCCCCTGCATTCCTGGACACAGTCTCCTTGCGCCCTCTCTTGGCTATTCTCAGCAAAACGCAGTAAAATTATGATTTCAGCCAAACTACTGCAGAAATCCTTAAGTTCCCCGGGATATATATAGAGGGCACTAATACACTCTTATTTAATACCTACTTGAACCTCAGGATTGTGTACTTTTTATTCCTGGGCCCGATATGATATTGTTGCATTGGGTCCTATGGGCCACTTTGACAAAATTTTAAATTTTTTCTCTCTGAAATGAAGAATCGTAAAGTTCCCGAGGAATATAATAGCTGCCGACTCATAGCACACACCGCAGTTAAAATTTCGGTATTTTAATTAATACTTTTTATTCCTCGAGACTTTCAAATTCGGCCCTCTTTTTGCCCTTGTAAAGTTAGCACTCCGCCGTGCACCAAGAAGCTTGCGGCCAAGCTACCTTTACATAGGCTTATCGAAAAAAATATTTGTACGATGCGTTTGTGACAGCATATTGACTAAGATTGTGGCGGTTATAATATGACCATATGATAATTAGATGTTTACAATCAAAATTTGTGCACTGGATTTCAAATGTAAGCAATTGTTATGTAGGGTCAGAAAGACTTGCATTGTATATATTTTGCTTTGAATTTGCCAGTGTACGTAAAGTTTTAGCTCGGTTACAGACACAAACTGAGCAAAATTCTTTCAGGCGTGTATAACTACAAACAACTATAAATATAACTAGAACGGCGCGCCGCTGGCCGTTCGATTGTGTGTCTTTTAATCTCTTATTTTATTTATACATATATACGCGTATAAATAAAGAACACAACGACAACGATGTTGAGAGGATGACACACCGGGCGACGGTGGTGCCTCAATCTGAGCCCTGGTTCCCCGGAAGCGGCAGCTTCTACTTTGGCTGGGCTACCTCCTTGGAGCCTGATGCTTCGACCCCAGTGGACCCCAGTGAGCAACAGCGCCATTATGTTAATGGGGCTCCTTCATGCACCGATCGAACGGCGTGCCAGATCCCCATGGCTCGCTGCTGACTCGCCTAATCCACCTCCACGAAATCTGGACTTCTGCAAATCGGACTGCCATCCTCCCCAATACCAACAATAAATGTTGTCGTCATCATGCATGTGTATACTCATCACATTATCATGTTTACTAGACGCAGCACCGCGGGCCTCCATGGTACGGGCTGCTGCCTTTCCGCGGTGCCGCGGCTCTCCAGAGCCAAATAAATAAAGACTAAAAACTAAGGACTAAAGACAAAATGCTTTGCTGACCAACAGCCGGTAGCGCCTTAAAGGGGCTGTGCAACGACATTGGGTAGGAATATTTCTTACTTTACAGCAGCTTCCTGGCACTAGTGGGACCCAAGAATACTCGAACCCAACACCACTGACCAAGAAGCGTCTTCGTCGCGGCGGAATTCAAAGGATGAAAGCGGAGCTTTTCTTTCAGTCTCTCCTTCCAAAGCCGCCTTTTGCTAATTCGCGAAATTTGATGACGGAGCTGTGGGGACAGTGGCAACAGTACGATCCCCGGGAATGCGTCATCGAGCTTTGCGATCCCAGCTGTGACGATATTCAAATGCTGCTCACACAGTGGACGCGAAGACTGCGTACGCATTCGATCTGGGCTCGTGACAATCGATGCCTTGACATGCATTCGGGTAGTGGCCCGTGTCGAATCACTGCAACGACGACAATATCCGAACCATAACAATGTCTGGAACTGAGCGCGTGCCATGTGCTCTGCCAACCCCAGCGCGTGGTTATGATCAACATTGGCGGCATATAATCGGCTCCAGATCACGTGGCCGCTTGTTCTGGCTGCGAGTTGAGGGAATGAACGGTGCTCGTTTTTCTTTAATTTTTTCTGGAACTTCTATTGCGTGGGGTGAAAAACGAACGCGTGTTAAATAGGTCATTAACGTCAGGGATCCGTTTTAAGCAGTAGTTGCGCAAAGTACAACAATTGTGGCATCGCCCCTTTAAAAGAAAGGACAATAGTGTTTCCTTATTTAGAGGATACAAATTCCAAAACTATACCATACTGGTGGCGCACATCACTAAAATAACATACGCAATACAGAAAATAACAGAGTGTCTCTTGAACGCAAAACGGCAAAATACACATAGTTGGGGAGATTTTTTGTTTCTAAAAGCCAAATTTAGACTCCTAAACTAAACTAAAGTTTGCTGAAACTCGGGGTATATCGTGTGCATCGTTTCTAAAAAGTATCAAACGAAAACACCAGGCAACACATTTGACGTTGTTTCACGATCGAGACACTAGCTTGCACTAGCGCATCGACCGCCGGCATAGCATAGCGCGTAGTCGTGAAATGCCTGCAACTGACAATGATAATAACCTATTTGCAAAAAAAAAAAAAAATGAAGATTCGGCCCGGGCCTTTCTTTTGTCAGGGCTGGATGCCGCGCTGTAGGTGTTCTGTTTAATGCAAATGAGCGGAGTGGAATGTATTCCCCCCCAGTAAAGTATTTGGCCAGACGCAAGCGGTGAAAAGGGTGGGACGCCGGAGAGATGCACAGGAGGGGAGATTAAAATAGCGGTGGCGCGCTTTGAATTCTCCGTTTATCTTGCTCTAGGGTGCCTACCATGTCTGTCTGTCTGAGGGTGAAGACATCCATTGTTGCCCTGAATGTGCCAGCGTGTGACGCTCTCGCGCACTCGTTGCGTGACTTGGGCGGTAAAATGGCGCTTATGTATTAGCCAAAGTACAGTGTTGCCAAAGCTACGCGCTCGAGCTGAGTGACACCGGATTGTGCGCGCTTCAAAATGCATAAAAAATGATCGGGCGGAAAAATGGCTGAGATGTCACCACTCAAGCAAAAGCGCGCGTGTGTATGAAGGCACTCTATAGCCGCGTTTACATGAATGCGACCTAGTCGCATCGAATCCAGTTGTCGCATTCAATGCGGTCATGTAAACGGCATAATGCGCAAAGAAAGCGCATCGCATTCAAGTCGCTAGACAGAGGTGGATCGAGATGGCGAGTGCGCATTCATTCAGCCCATGTAAACGGAGGTCGCATCGCATTTTGGAACGGGGAGGATTATGGGAAGGCGCTCGCTGCGGGAGCGAGTGAACAGCTGAGAACATGGCGGCGGCCAACCTCGTCGGCGGCGCGGAGAGCGGTTCCGTATGGTCGCCCGCAATTTTTCCCGAGAACAAACGCGAGCTTTTATTGCCATCTTAAGTAAGCGGAATATAGCGGAGCTGCTCGGTGAGGGCGGCCCCCGTCCAAGCCTTGCGAAGTACGACTTGCGCGTCCGAAGGGGTCCCAAAGGCTTCGGCGCAAGCACGAACGACACCGAGAGCTCCGAGCACTGTAGAGCACTGCATGGTAGCGCAGAACGAGCAGCTCCTACCTCGGTGCCGTTCCTGGCTGCGCAGGAGCCTTTCGGACTCGGGGTCCGGTTGGTCCGGTCGCGATCGGCGAGGTCTGGCGCGGCGAAGCGCGGAGGCGTCCTCAAAGCGTGCGCACACACGTCGCCTCTGGTCCAGAGTGACCCGGCGGCCCGGCCTGGAGCCCTAAACGCTTGGGTTTGATGTTTCTTCCGTCTCGTAACTTCTTCCACAGCACCGAAGACAGCGCGGCACGATCTTTACGTTCACTGAACGCGTCGAAAGACCTCCACGTGCGATGCACCGGAAAACGTGGTGCGGCTGGTGCCGGAACTGCATAACTTCGAGCTTTGACACGGTGTGGCGCCACCTTCGTGTAGGGCTTGGTGCGCATTCATGTAAACGTTGCCGCGTCGGCTTCGTTCGACGAACGAGTGGAGTCGATGCGCTGAAGTCGCTTTCATGTAAATGAGGCTCTTCTTGCTCAAGGTTGATACGCCACGTGTCGTGAGAATCCGGAACTAAAACAGCGTGTCTCAGAAAGCTGGCCATGGTCCGTTTGACAGATTCGATGAATGCTGTATTTTTTATGATCGTGATCTCGAAACGCTTCACGTCGTAGGTCCCATATCGTACCGCACGCGTTATCGAAACATATTGTTTAGTCGAATCCGTTGCGTGGCACGCCTTTTTATTAAACCCGATTTCATCGAACACCGTTTTAACAGCATCGTTTTGTCGCGAATGCCTTTGAAGAAGCTTCGGATAATTCTCTGGTATTTAAAAGTATAAAACAATCAGCCCTTGGAGTTTCACGTGTATCTTTGGGGGAATCGGTGGCCGAGGAGAAGAAGAAGACGCCGTTGCGAACGGCCGTGGAAAAATGCTCTCTGGTGGAAACACCGCATCGGCCACTGGCCGAGTTATTTCTAAATCTTCGGATGTCGTCTCCAACGAATACAAGGTCATACTTCCACGTCTGCCAACCGGCAACATCGTCCTCAACTCCGTATTTCTCCACGCCGATCTGACTGCTAGGCCATACACGGCCCCGGACTTCCGAGACGCCATCAAAGAGGTTATCGACCTGAAAGATGTCAAAGCCACCGGACAATTTCAAATGAGTCATGTGTGGATGGTGACCTGCGTCAACGCCCTCGCCAAAGAGAAGCTTTGCAGTCGTGGTGAGTTGGTCGTGAAAGGCAAGAAATGCCTTGTCCTTGACCCAGACAGCCGGGACCTCAAGATCAAGCTTATTTGGCTTCCGGACTACCTCGAAGATAGGCGTATCATCGAAGCTCTAGCGCCTTACGGCACAGTCCGTAACATCAGCCGAGAGAAGTGGCGGTGCCCCGGCATGGAGCACATGGACACCCTCAACAGGGAAGTCAACATTACCCTGCATGAAGGAATCACCACGGAGAGAATTCCATTCCTACTTAAAGTGTATGGATGTCAATCTCTCATCCTTATTCCAGGAAGACCCCCTTTGTGCCTCAGGTGCAACAGGGTAGGACACGTCCGCCGACAGTGCAGAACACCGCGCTGCTCGGAATGTAAACGCTACGGACACAGCGCAGACGACTGCGTCACAACCTATGCAAGCAAGCTTCGAGGAACAATATCCCAGGACGAAGAGGAACAGTCTGAGCTCCTGATGGATGTCTCGGAGGTTGTCGATGCTTCCGGGCACACACCACCCGCAGAAGCCTTTAAGAGCCAAGCAGAAGGTGACCCACCAGCAGCAGTGACCGACCCCCAAACCAAGCAAAACGATCCAGAACTCCTCCCTGAACCGTCCCCCCACCTGACGATGATGACGACAACTCGTCAACAACCACGGTCGTCGGGGAGGATGCTACAGCAAGTGGAGACGACACCACCACCACCTTTGAGGCAGCGCCAACGACCATCGAGTTGGATGCAGACGCGCTGAAGCCGCAAGATCTTTCAGAAGGACACGGCTATCAGTCTGATACTGGTGTAGCTGATGAAGGGCCTTTCGCAAAATCGAGAAAAGATAGAAAACAGGTAGGAACCAGACATCAGCCGTATCGGAAACAAAGTAGCCATAAGACGCTTGAAGATGGTCATGAAGGGCTTTAGCTCACCCTAATGCCCTTCATAAAATCCGCCCTGCCTTTGCATTTTTTAACGTTAAATGTAAGGGGCTTAAGGTCTAAAAGGAAACAGTACCAACTTCTAAGGCTCTTGAATCACGAGCATGTTGACATAGCCGCAATACAAGAAACAAAATTGTCATCAGATGAAGACGTGGCAGAGGCTTTAGAGCCTTTTCGGAATGACTTCGAAATATGTGTGAGTCATGCAGTAGGCCTTTCTGCCGGTTGTTTTCTGTTTCTTCGTAAAAAGCTTGGCTATTCGTCTATTTCCTTGACCAGTGACCAGGAAGGGCGTCTTATTTTATGTGACCTTTCTTTAAGACAGATCAACTGGCGCTTTATTTGTATATATGCTCCTAATACGGTGAATGGAAGGACTTCTTACTTCCAGTTTCTAGCACAATTTTTGAACACCGACAAAACAGTTGTACTAATGGGAGATTTTAATTGTGTCTGTAGCGCAGAAGACCGCGCGCTACAGCAGACACGGTATGACAAAAGCTCTGCATTACTCATTGACATACTTCAGGACAGCAACCTTGTAGATGTGGCATGTCGGAAAGACCAATCAATACGCTTCACCCACTTTCAAGGTGTTTCACACGCTCGTCTTGATAGAATATATGTGTCAGGCGATGCATTTAATTTAATGAAGAACTATAGCGTTAAACCGGTGTTTTTTTCTGACCATTGTTTAGTTTCTGTTAGCTTCGGGACCAAAACTCTCCGTGTTTTTCGGCCCAAATGGGAACTGTGGAAACTTAATGTGAAGCTTTTAAAAGATGAAAAGTTTTCAAAAGGTGTTTCATTAATTCTGTCAGAGAGCCTTAAAAATAGTAATATGCATATTTTTGCGATATGGGACAGTTTTAAGCAAGAGGTAAAAAACTTGGCAATTGAACGCTCTACAACAATATCTTACGAAAACAAACAGGAACAGCGCGAACTCTATAAAACTCTCTCGTTATTCCATGAGATGGAAAGCATCAATCCCGGGTTTCACAACGACGACATCAATGTCACCAGAGCACAGCTTCAAAAATTCGAGGCAGAAAGGTATCGTGGAGCTGTAATACGTTCTCGCACGAAAAAGTTTTTGCTTGGCGAGCAACCCACCAAACGATCCCTGGATGATGAGAGACGATATGCCCTATCGAAAGAAATATTAGAACTAGATCAAGAAGGCATAACTATCAAGGAGCCAACCTTGATTGTTAAAGCATTCCAAAATTACTACTTAAGCATTTTTGGCAAGGCTATTCACACAGGCAATGCAAAGGATGTAGATAACTTGTTATCATTGATGCCTGCGCTTAGTGAAGAAAATAAAAAGATCATAGAAGGCCCTATAACTTTAGATGAAGTCAATGCCGCAATCGACTCTCTTCAAAACGGCAAAACACCAGGACCAGATGGGCTTAGCGGAGAGTTTTATAAAAAATACCGAGACAAACTAGGTCAAGTGTTACTTGACGTTTTTCATGACTCCTACCAATGGAAGACGCTTCCTCCATCCTTTTACGACTGCCATACTGTCCTAATACCTAAGACGGAAGACGTGGAACTGAGGAAAAAAGTTGAAAATTATAGGCCAATATCACTCTGCAATGTAGATTACAAGATCTTTGCTAAAATATTGAATGACAGACTCCAGCTAGTAATCGAAGACCTTATTGGTGAGCACCAAACATGTGGTATACGAGGAAGAAGTATTCAAACCAATATCCACGTTGCGCGCTCGGTTCTTGAGTGTGCCTCTGACAGTAGCACACAAGTTGCTTTGACACAAATTGACTTGTCAAAAGCCTTTGATCGTGTGAGCCACGCATTTTTGTTTGCACTCCTACGCCACATCAACGTAGGCGAAACAGTGTACGAAGGTATTAACTTATGTTATCATAATAGCACAACAAGATTAATTGTGAACAACATGCTTTCCGATAAAATACACATAAAAGCTTCCGTTCGCCAAGGCTGTCCATTATCACCTCTTCTCTTCGCCATATATTTGGAACCTTTGTGTCGGAGCATATTGGCAAGTAAACGTATTCAAGGATTTGCACTTAATGATGCTGAGGTAAAGGTACTCGCTTATGCCGATGATGTTGCCGTCTTCTGTGCTGACAAGAAGAGTGTAGAAGAGGCCATCCACGTTACGGAACATTTCTGTGGTGTTACTGGAGCGTTAGTGAACACAGAAAAATGTAATGGATTTTGGTATGGTTCATGGGCTACCACGCCCCGCCTTTTTGCCGGTATTGCATGGAATCGTGGTCCGCTAAAATACCTGGGAGTTCCACTTTCACACATCAGGAGTAGCTCCTCATACTGGACGTCAATGGAAACCTCGTTGAGGAGGAAAGCTGAAGCATGGAAAGGACGTGACATGTCCATGTTCACCAGGGCAAACGTGTGCAACGTGTTCCTAGTGTCTAAGCTAATGTATGTGCTTCAGGTGATGCATTGTGCACGTAAAAATATTCAAAAATTTCATCGAATTTTCGCGACATTTATTTGGCGTTCGTCGTGGGAGCCTCTCAAAAGGGACAACCTCTTCCTTCCCCTGGAGGCAGGTGGACTAAGTCTGTGTCATCTATTTGTTCGGCAATTAGTATCCCGGTTTTTTTTCTTTAAGAATGCCGACCATCCCTTCCTCAACACCGTTCTTCAGTTACGACTGGCCGCAAGTTTAAATTATTTAATTGTGTCCAGTGATGATTCCTTTCAAGGAAGACCTTGGGGCTTCCTAAAAGAGGTTGTGGACACGATTGATTTCTTGAAGACACGTTTCTCATTAGAATACTTATTTAGTGTAACACGCAAGAAACTGTCAGCAGCGATAATCGAAAGCCTTTTTCCTATCCCGCTTTATCGAAGTCACTTCCCTGTCGATCCCCAAGATGATGTCCTTTACAGAGTAAAGAAGATGTCTGTTCCACCATCAACCAAGTCGTTCTTTTTCAAACTTCACACTTCGACCTTGCCCGTTAAAACTTGGCTTCATAGTAGAGGGATATTTGTGCCGTGGACGGTTAACTGTAGGCTATGCAATAAGCCAGAAACAATAGAACACTGCTTCATTTACTGTAATGACGCCTTTTTTTCTGGGATGTGCTTCAACGAACACTAAAGAAAGACCTCGACATCACTGATCAAACTATTCGTTTCC
>JAZHYW010026165.1:0-50019 GCA_037355805.1 Ixodes ricinus | reverse complement strand
GAGGCAAATACAGGCAAAATAGGGGCCTGTGTAAACAGGAGCAGAAGATTGACTCTAAAATTATACCTGGAGTCAGTGGAGGCGGATCTAATGCGAAACCCCAAAAAAACTATTTTAACGTGTTCGCTTTCGTGGTGAAGCACTGGCGCATTTTGACCATCATTTATTTGACGACGAGTGTAAAACTGACGACCAACGTAAAGCGACGCCTTTGCATTTCACTTTAGTTTTGTTTATGAGGACTATATACATAATTACCTGCAGCCATCATTATCTGATATGAGTGGCACATTTCTTTGCCGCATCTGGATGAAGGTAACGTTCTTGAATGCATTAAAAAAACTAAAGCCAACAATATCTTCTAATTACGAATACTTAAAAGGGTAAAACATCTAGGACCGAAAATAGAATGTTTTGTGTATACACAAACCATTGTATTTTCATTCTAAAACTGTAATAATTTTGAACCAGCACGGGTTTGCCTCTGGACGCTCGACAGCAACGAATCTGAATTAGTTTATGTCTCTGTCATCTAAAGCTGTCTGCCACAGGGGGCAGCTCGATGTTATTTACCTTGACCTGAGTAAGGCTTTTGTTGTTGTTGATCATCGCTTATTAATATAAACACTTTTTGGTATTGGTGTTTGAGGAGAACTCTGAGGGGTTGTTTCAGACTTATTCGTCAAATAGAACATGTGTTGTCCTTGCCAGTGATGACGTTTCTCCGAAGTATAATGCCACACCCGGAGCATCTGGGGGGTCAGTCTTAGGCCCTTTTTTATGTACTACCTTTGTTAACGATGGGTACAAACCTACAGCAAACTCTTCGTGCTTGCAGCACGCAAATGGCATTAAGATATTTATACGCAATGAGAACGCTTCAGATTGTGACCTAAGCAGATGTAAATTCATTTAGAAAATCGTGTTCGCTAAATGGACTCCTTTAAAACAGTACTGAAACAATAGTCATGTGGTATAGCCGTAAAACACAATTGACATGTTTTGCGATATGTGTTCACTCACACGTGTCGTACGAGAGAAGTGCGGGACTTGGGAATGCTCTTTGAATCATCTTTAAGACTTGACGACCATATAGCTCGCACAACTAATTGCGCTTTGTGCACACTGGGTTTGGTGTGTCAAATTATGAAATAATTTTGTAATCCGGAAACTTTTTTGACCCTTTATCGGTTTTAAACAAGCTACAACAAGAATATGCGTCACCTGTATAGAATGAAGGTTGTAGGACGACGTTCTTATGGCACATTAACACTGGCGGTTTAGCTGCGTTCAGACAAACCGAGATCGCGGCTGGCGGTTCGTGAGAGGCGGTTGGCGGGTTCTCGGTGATCGCGCGTGGTCTTTTGAGACTTGCCTGTGGCAACCCTGTTTTACTATTCAAAATCCACTTTAATCCACGATTGAAAGCCAACATTTTGCTATCTTCGCACTCTGAAGATTTTTTTCCGCAATGTTCGCACGCATCACGAGTTCAGGCAGCGAAGAAAGGGACATAGACCCGCAAAACCCGCCTGCTATTCCCTCGACTTCGCCCACAAGCAAAGCCCAGCTAAGCGCGCTTTGCTGACTCAGAAAAAAAAAAGCCGGCCCGATCCTTTCTACGAAGTGGACCCTTTCCGCATGAATAGCTGACCTTGTTTTCCGGATAGAGGGTAAGTTTTCCCTCTTCGTTTTTCGCTCTTATCATTTTCAGAGTTGTGAGCGGCACTGGTGGACCGTGGTGCGGGGGAATGTGTTCGGTGCGAGCCGGTCGTGGCTTCGTTTCGTTAATGGCGGACTTTTTTTCGTAACTAGCACGTCGATCGAGTCTTCTGTTTGTTTTACATTAAGCTCAAATAAACGCTGTATGAACTACTTATGCATCGTCTGGTACGTATACTTTATTTCTCGAGTAGGTTCCCTTTATTTCTTTTGGTAGTAGTAAACGTTACAGGTCGAGCTAGCTCAGGTACATTGCCAGCTTCGCGGTAGTGTGTTGGCTACGCAATCAGGATTACGACGTCTTTATCGGCCTTCGTGGTGATCATGGACAGTGTCGAAAGCTTTCAATAGTTCAAGCGACTGTCTTAGTTGGTACAAAAGCTGACATTTCGGTCAACTAGGGGCGGATTCCGACGTTCTACGGGGGCAAAAACTAACAAGGCAGCGAGCGACGGGCTGTGGCACCCTCGAATAATGAACAAACTCTTACGCAAACCAAATCACCGGAGCGAAGCCCGTTACGATTACGAGTCAATTCTTTTCGCGGCGGATTCAGGTGACGGACGTGAACATTACGTTTTTCCGTTGATTTGTATGCTGAAACGCAGAGCCTTGGACGCGCCAGCGACAGATGCCATCTTGTTTCGAAAGCCACCGACGTCACGCCAGCATCGCGTTGCGATTTGTTGCCGCTTCACGGTTCTCGAAAGCGGTTGTGAGAAATCGGTTCAGAAGCGGTTCGCAAAAACGCGCTCCAACCGTTCGATCTCAGCCGCTTGGCGGTTGAGAACGCACAGATCCGCTTCGCGGTTGCGGATCCACATCCAGTGTGAACCCGCCATTAGGGCTGGAGTTAGTGCAAAACAAATTTTTATTTATAGATTTCACTATCTGCGCGATGAAACGCATTCATCCAAAAGCGGGGTAATGAGAGGTCTAAATGTGAAAAGTTTTTATCAACGTCGGGAAAGGGCAGATCTTGCATTTCTTTAAGACACTTCATGGCTTTGCCGACTGTTCGGACCTGCCGTCTCAGATATTTTTAGAGTACCTCTGACGGCTACTTGCCTGGCAAGGCCATGGCAGCATGGGTGAACGTAGCAAGAATTAAACGTAACGTACGCAGCAATAACAGAGCGATACTTTTATTTTGTAATCCTTATTGTTGGAAGTCAGTTGTTTTTGCAAACGTACGTCCTCGGTGAAAAAGACAGGTGCTACTAGTCTGATAGATAATTTCGCGCCAACACAACAGTGCTTGGGGAAATTGCTGCCTGCGTGAGCTCTTAATTGTAGCCCGTGCCAAACGGACGACATTCAGTCGTAGCAGCTAACAACGAGTTCTTGTTGTTGAAAGCCCGCTGTCATGGCTAAAAAAGAAAATAGGTGGTGGCGTTTTGATAGATGATTTTATGCCTGCGTCATTGCGCTGAAAAAAAGGAGATGTGTGCGCATGATAGTTGTGCAGTGCGTTGTAGCATGTAGAGCGTAGCGCGTGACAAACCGTCATTTTCTAGACAAGAAAGCTTAAGTGCTGAATTTTCCTGCGTCACTAAAGGAGGCCGTTGTAGGCCACATATTGAACAAAAGTGCTGTGTCAGGGTTGAGCCGGAACACGTGTCCAATCAGTGAGAGCCCGAGTCCCAGCCGAATACGCTAAGGCCGTAGTCGTGTCCAATATGTTCTTTGGTGAGGCGGGAAAATTCAGCACTTGGGCTTTCTTATCTAGGGAAGTGTTGGACTAACGCACCACGGCTACAGCCAGAGTTACTTTTTTTTGTAAAGGACGTTTAGTTGGACCCGTTGAGACATAGTCAACTTGACTGATTCTTCGCGTGTCCATCACGCCATCAGCAAATGCGCTCTTAGAAACGCACGTGCTTCGATATTTTTCCGCGGGGCATTAGGCGACTCAATCACTGCAATCTACGAGGGGCATTGATAGAGTTCGTATTATTGTCACGAAGGAATAGAGATTCAGCAATGAAACTGGAGTAGGAGTTGAGACTTTCTCTACATATTCGCCACCAAAAGTTACCCACTTTTTCCAGCGATGCACCACATTCCGGAGGCCATTGTTATAGAACTCCTCGTTTTGAGTGTTCAGTAATCACTTGGTTGTTTCCGCAATCACATGGTCGCCGTCTTTGAAATGCTTTCCTCTTATTTGGCCGCACTGGAATCGTCTGCGCCATTTAACCAAAGTGTCATAAACTGGGCTGTTGTCCCCGAACAGCGCTCCCAGATTGGAATGAATATCCTTGGCATTGCTTCCCTTCAAATGAAAAAACAAAAAAACCCGGATCACTGCATGTGTTTGGCACCGACGGGGGTGCCATTCTTGTTTCGACTCCCTAGCGGCGTTCCGAGCTACTATAGCATGCGATGTTTATACTGTGCGGAAACTAGAGGGACGCACGCTTATGTTGATGCCTGTTTTGTTCCTTTTTTTTCAATTTTTTGTGCCGATAATACGAACTTCATGAATGCCCCTCGTATATAATTGCGGTATCGCTGTGTTACTTAGGAGACTCTAATTTATTTTATATGAGAACCCTCCATGGACTTGCTCGTGTTGACGTTGGTCGCATATTAGCGAGGCCATGGAAGCCAGTCTGAGCAATGTAGCGCAGCGGATGGATTTTTTCAGCGTCACTAAGGGGGGGGTAAGTGTTTATCTAATTTACACCCCTTTTCCGCTGCGTAGGGACGGTGGATGTGTAGCAGGGTCGTAGGAAATGCATCTAAAGTAGAATGAAAAACTGGCGCGGAGGCATTCAACGGTCAGACTGTGTGCACGGTGCATTTAAAAACAAATTATACAATGTCTCCCCCTTCCTCCCCCCGCAACTTCCCAAAACACACACACACTGACACAAAAGAAGTTCTCTGATGAAGAGAAATCAATTATACATTCAGCTTTTTGGCGAGGTGCCACATTGCGTATCATTTCTATACAAAAAAGCTGCTCGTCGATAACCTCATCAAGTACTGTGGCACCTTCATCGAAATGTCTAAGTCTGACGATTTAGAAAGTGCTTTCAAAAGGAAGGTCAATCCAGAAACAAAAAGTGACAGGTGATCGAATATCTTTCTAGTCTACCGTTATGTATTGTTTAAATGCAATCATTATTTAACGCTTTATCTTGTTTCGTGACAGCACCTCTGTAGAGATGACAACTATACTTCTGCGCATGAAACATACTATTAATCTTCTAGTTGTGTATCACCACTTCATCTGTACACGTCGAGTTGCAACGCAAAAAAAAACAGACTACGCAAAAAGTACAAATGGAGCTTTCCTTTTTTTTAACGAAGTAGAAGTACAATTGCGCCGCTAGTGTGATCCTTACATTAGCGATGAGAAAGTGTATAAATGTACGTTGGACAGAAACTGCTATTGGTAAAACCAAGCACATAGCCAGGATTTTATTTCGAGGTAGGGGGGGTGCATGCCCCCCCTTCCCCAAGATACGTTCCTGGTTAAAACACTTTAGAATGACGGGCTAGACGACTTCAGGAGTTATTACCATGTCAATACTCTCGCCCTTTGCACAATTATTGAAAAACACCATGCAAATTGTTGATAAGTGTTAGTAGTACGTATTGGCTTAGTGTTCACGGTCACCATTGTTGAATCACAGGGAACTCAGCATAATAAAACATTCCGGCATTCTTTCTTTGCTCTCCGGCCTTGTTAACATTTTGCTCACTTGTACAGTCTTGTTGGACGTTTTAGAATCTATTTGCAGCGTCAATCTCAATTTTTTCGTACTAAACAATGCGGGCAATACATGTTTAACACTTCTAAAACAGTTTATTTTAGGAAATAGACCCTTCCCGGAATTCAGTGCCATCTGGTGACTCAAATGGCACTTTAACTTTACCGTACTAATGGCGTCAATGAACCTGTGGTACACTGTACCTGTGGTCTGCAGTATTGTATGGGGCACCGTCACTTTCGCAAGTCAACTGCAGACGAGAATGTGCCCTTCACTGTACAGTTCTTTTCAATCTCGTTCAGTGCCTATGGCGAAAAAGATGCAACCAGTCAGGACGAAGCGCCAGCCCACATAGACGCCTTGATAAAGTTCTACAGATCAAAGGGCTTTGAAGCCGAGTGTGTGCTACTAACAGATTGACTGGGCCCGAGTTAGAAATGAACGCTTACGCAGCTCTTGCATTCAATTCCTGATTCACGTCGCGCAAACATCTAGAATGTATAGGCCATCGAATCATCTGCTTAGGAGCATTCTCAACTTCTTCCTTCATCACTAATCAGGAGGCCGCCATTTGTATAGCACTAGTGTCACTAAATAAGCTACGCTTCAGAGTAACGACACTTGGCCATATTGTGGCTTAAAATCATGGTTGCCAGTTTTCTGAATCTTTATCAGAAATCACAGGAAACGCTTTTCCGTCCTCCACAAATGTTTAAACGGTCCGCGACAGAGAAAAGCAATATTACATGAGCTTCCTAACACCGAATCGAATGCTGAGGAAGTCGGCACATTTGAATCATGACGATCTGCAGTTGCGTCTGCTCTGCACAAGCCCCAATATCGCGGCGGCCCACAACAATGTCGGGGAACGGAGTGCCGATACTCTAAGCGCAGCTCATTTAGTGACTCTATATAGCACATATGCCATTTTTCAGATGATGATGATAATGATCAAGGTGGCCAGACTGAATTCCGGAAAGGGTCTATTATAACCAGCTTAGCGAAGTTTTCTTAGTGGTCGTGGTGCAGCAAGGATTGTGGTTGTTTCTGTTGTTATAAGTTCATGTCAATGCTTTTCCCAATATTATGAAACACTGTAAAGTATTCAGTACGCAGATTATTCGGCTTACCGATAATGTTATGCGGATCGTTATGTTGCCATTTATATATTTTTGCTTTCGTGGTGCATCACATTTCTACGTATATTTTTTTGTTCGATAATATTAATAATAATATATTATTATTATTTAATAACTGTATTCTCGAGATTAAAAACTCGATCTAACATGTTAATCCACACAAACTAATATGGTTGTGAGACTTTAATGTCTCGACTATATTCTGGGTGACAAACATTATTTCTTCGATTAACCACTTTGTCGTGAAGAAGGAAAGTTACCTACTTAATCTCCTTCATAGGTCTGAGCAAATCTATCAGGGTGAAAAATTGTTTGGGAGGAGGAGTTCTCGATCTTTGTCTCTCAAACTGTGATGACGTTTCGGTTGTGGAAAGCAAATTTTCTATGGTGCCGATAGGCAAATATTTCATCCTCCTCTTGAACTAGCCTTAACTTTAACTATACCTGTAAATCGTAAAATGAAACCAAGCCTCACTCCCGTAAGAAGGCTGCGCAACTTAGCGTTTGGTGAATATGTAGCGTTATATAAGCACTTTTCTAACTTCGACTGGGCGCCCACTCTGAAACCTTCGTATATTAGTCATCAGGTTGTTCAATTCAATAAAGTTATAAAAAATGAAATGGAGCACTCCATTCCTCTCGAAACAAAAACCTATTCGAAATATTCTCAATGGTTTTTCTCTGAACTTGAAGATGCTTTTGAAGAAGAAAAGCCTCTGTCACAGAAAAGTTAAAGACTGGTAGCTCTGAATGGGAGGGTGAATATAAGCAAAATAGGCGCCTCCGTAAACAGCAGCAGAAGATAGGCAATAAAATATACCTCGAGTCATTGAAGGCGAATTTAATGCGAAACCCCCAAAAAATATTTTAACATGTTCACTTTCGTGGTGAAGCACTGGCGCATTTTTACTTTCATTTGTTTGATGACGAGAGCAAAACTACGACCAACGTAAGTGACGCCTTTGCATGTCATTTTAGTTCTGTTTATGAGGGCAATATACATGATTACCTGCAGCCATCATCCTTTGATGTGAGTAGGCACATTTCTTTGCTGCGTCTGGTTGAAGGCAACGTTCTGAAGCGCACAAAAAAAAACTAAACCAAACAATGTCTTTTGGCCATGACGGGATACCAGCAGCGCTAGTGAAAGCTCTGACACGAAGTTTTCACACCTATCCTTTGTGTTATTTTCAAGAACTCGCTAATATCAGGAGTACTTCCAAATATTTGGAGGAAAGCAGTCGCTGTGCTTCTGTACAAGCCTCGAAGTCGTGGAGATGTAGCTAACCACAGACCACTTTCTCTTTCTTGCACCTTTTTTAAGCTTTTTGAAATGGTACTACACAAAACATCGTATTTTCGTTTAAAAAACCGTAATAATTTTGAACCTGCACGGGTTTGCCTCTGGACGCTCGACCAGAACGAATCTGATTTAGTTTATGTCTCTGTCATCCAAAGCTGTCTGCCACAGGGGGCAGCTCGATGTTATTTACCTTGACCTGAGTAAGGCTTTTGTTGTTGTTGATCATCGCTTATTAATATAAACACTTTTTGGTATTGGTGTTTGTGGAAAACTCTGTGGGTTGTTTCAGACTTATTCGGCAAACACAGCATGTGTCCTTCTTTTCAATGATGACTTTTCTCCAGAGTATAATGCCACACCCGGAGCATCTGGGGGTCGGTCTTAGGCCCTTTTCTATGTACTATCTTTGTTAAGGATGGGTACAACCCTACAGCAAACTCTTCGTGTTTGCAGCACGCAGATGGCATTAAGATATTTAGACGCAATGAAAACGCTTCAAATTGTGACTTAAGCAGATGTAAATTTATTTATCAAATTGTGTTCGCTAAATGGTCTCCTTTTAAACAGTACCAATTCGGTTCACCATCCCTTTAAGCTGCGAATCAAAGTTAATCCAAGAAATGTTTACTTTGAACGTACAGAATGTTTTCGCCACTTAGGGTGATTGAGTACCGGTTCATGCACTTGCGGGAAAATGTAGTCGCAACCGACTTGCACCTTGATATCTGAAGTTCCCATTCCGCTAGACATTTATTAATTACTTTGATAGTGCTTTGGGGTCTTGCCCGTCCGTATCTGCGGACGTGTGACACCGGTCGCCCAGATACACACGTCGGCATAGATGGATGCGTACGCCGTGCTCGATAATGCCCGGGCAAGATTGATGAAGACCACATTGAACGAAATTGGGCTTAATACACCAGCTTGTGGTACTCCTCTTGTGAGAATGTGGGAACCTGTATTTCCCTGAGAGGTTTATATGTAGATAGATCTGTTCGTCCGGTAACTCTTTATCCAAGCGCACAAGCGCCCTCCAATGCCAAATTCTTCCGGCGCACTGAGACCGGCTTCGTGAGTGAGGTTGTCATACGCACCCTTCACATCAAGGAATACTGCGGTCACTATCCGTCGCTGGGCCTTGTGCTGCGGCACGAACGTGACGATGTCGGCAACAGTGTTCACGAACATATTCCACGTCAAAAAGGAGCCATTATTTTCTGATATTTGTCTTAATTTAAAGCTATTATTCGAGGTGGACATTATTCATTCTCTCCATTAGCTTTCCCATGCAACTCGATAAAGCTATTGGTCTATAAGGAGCAAAGTCGCAGAAAGATTTTCTTGGTTTTAAAATGAGTAATATGCGGCCAGCCTTCCATGATGTGGGTATTTGGCCCGTCTTCCAGGAACTGTTGAAAAAATCTAGTGTAAATTTTTGACCGCGGTGGCCCAGGTTGGCGAGGACGCTGTATGCTATGCCATCAGGTTTCGGAGTCGAGGTCCGCTTCACCGTTGTCAGAGCAGCTTGAAGCGAATCCTGGATAAAGAGCAGATTCATTCTGTCGTCAAAGGATGTTGGAATATTTCCTTGCACGAGACCGGGTGGTGAGTTATAGCCTACTTGGTGCTGGGTGACGTACCTGCACAACTTCTCCGCAACATTCACCTCGGGTGTATTAAGGCGTGGAGATATAGCACGGAGCGAATATTTTTGCTGTTGGGGCGCTTGTTGTCCTCGTGCCATGCGCCAGACTCCCGTAAATGGTCTTCTTGGGTCAGGTTTTGCACAATTTGTTCTCCATTTTTTTCTTCAGAGTTTTTTTAGATGTCGACTTACCTTTTTTGCGTTCGTCGATATTCACGTCGATCTTCTAAATCCTCGGTTCTTCTCTACTTTCCGAACGACGACGTATTGCTCGTAAACGTTCGTATTCCCCATCAATGCGGTTCGGGTTGCAAGTGCATTGTAATTTTTGGTTTCACTCTTTGTCGCAGAAACAACAGCGTCACTGAAATCTTGCAAGCTAGAAGGAGTTTCACGAAAAGTATCCATTCAGGTTTGGTAGTTTTGCCAGTTGGTACGAAGGATGGTAATATAAAACTTAAGACTTGAAAATCACCTCAGGAAGGTGTAAGTTGGAGTATGATCACTTCCACGTGTTTCAATATCAGCAACCCAGAGGCGATACGTCATGAGTTCCTGAGAGAGGAATGTGAAATCAAGACAGCTGCTATGCGTTATGCCTCGTAGATATGTCAGGCTCCCGTCGTTAAGGATATTTAGACTGTGTAGGTTTGAAGATTCCAATAGTCTCCGGCCACGGTTACTTATGTGAGAGCCACCCCAGTTTGGATGATAAGCATTAAAGTCGCCTGGCACGATAAAGAGAGGGATGCGGCTCTTAATTTCCGTTTCAAATTGATCCTCATCAAATTTTGCTCGTGGTGATATGTACGCTGCTTTATTGAGTAGGAACGGCTACCATTTTTAACTGTGGCGCGTACGTATCCGTCATTTGTATAAGGAAAATTCGAACGTTGACATATGTCAGGTCTTTGCGTAAGGCGAGCATAACTCGACTAGGTCATTTTGACCCCAGATATGTAAGTATTTCGTATCTTGAAAGCCTGAATGTTTTGGGGTATCCGTGGCTTACATATGACGATGACGAAAAGGTAATGCTGATGGGTGAATTGTCAAAATTTGACATCTGTAATGGCAGATCCATTGCATTTAATTGGAATAGAGTCGAATCGTTGATTAGTTCACCTATTGAGTCGTTGCACATTGTTTGTGCGCTCTAGTTGCTCTTATTTACCTACTCTAACTTGCTAAATTAATTGAAAACTGAATCACAAGTTCTAATGCTTGCATAGCAAAACAGGCCGCTGGAGACGTGCACTGGGAGAGTAACTCTCGTAGATACCTCACCGCAGTCGAGATGAAGGTTGACCAGATACCGGATGACTTTTGTGGTAAACACGTTGGGTTCGTTGGAGACGTTGACTGTTGTTTATTTGCAGACGTTCCTGCCGGCGTGCCTCTGTAGGGCCTCCCCCGCATTTCTTTCTTGCGTGCACTATTCTGCTCTATGGGGGGGGGTCTCTGACTTTTATTTTTAGCCTGAGTTTGAGTTTAAGGTGAAATATTTGGGATTTTGTGCTGAGCTCGGGCATTGTTCACCCTGGAGGCTGTTGTATCCTTGTCATTATTGCCAGCGTAACTTTTGTTTGCGCTTTCGTGTTGATGGTTTTGCATACTTAGCGGTGGAAAGTGCTCGCTTGTCAGACCTTTCTCAAGAGTATTGTTGGCAGTCCTTCGAGCTGTTTTGAAGTCCAACTTGTCTCGTGGTCATAATCGACGTATTTCCTGCTCATGTATCAATTTCGCGCACTGATGCGATATGGCTTCGTGTTCCTTGCCACACTTATAGCAGCGGACAGCTGTTCCCTGGGCATCACAGTTAGCTCGCTGGTGTTGTCCAGGACAACGCGAGCATATACTGGAGAATTTCAGCAGGTAGATTAGATGTGCCCAAACAGCAACATATGGCATTGGATTGGCGTTTCCACGAATGGTTCTGCTTTGTGCCGTACTAAACCGAGAAAAACATAGAAAGTCTTGATGAAGAGGTACTTATGGCTACTGAGGTAGATGTACCCATCCGACGAACAGGTGTAATGGTTGTGTCATTGTCTGTCTTTAACCCTTCATATATCTCGGAAATGTCAAGGTTCGTGTCAACTCCTCTGATAACTCCTGTTGATTCGACTTGGGTATGGGGCTGAAAAGATTTGACAGTGATCTCCAGCAGATATGCCACCTTCAGTAAAGATGAAAGTCCTTCAGCATTTCGTTCATCGACATAAATCAGGTTGAGTTTGTAGTTTGAGTGAATTCGAACAGTGCAGGTGGGTAGTTTCGATTCCAGTAGCTCTGTCAATTTCACTTGGTTTAATTTGGAAATCAGTTTCGTCTCATCTCCTGGCTTGAAGAAGACAGCCGGATTTGAAGGTCAAGCCTCAACAGATATGATTGTACAGTTCGAAGACGCACACTTGGCTTGACGACATCGTTTCTTTGCTTTTTTTTTTTTGATAGCTTCAAAGTGTAGCTTTCGTCGTGCGTTGCAGTGGCATTATCAACGTTCGTATAGCTGGAAAGATGCTGCACAGTGGTCAGGGAGTCGATGCAGAAGTTCGTTTCAGTCGTTAAAGATCGATCTATGTTCGTGTACTCGCCGTTCGGCAGTGCAGGTCGTTCGGCTAGTCCTTGGAATGCCGCTGCTGAGTGGGTCGGTTCATTGGTAGATCACGTCTGGAGTTGTGGGGGCGATGGGCGCTTCGACTCCAGAGGCCATACCGGGTCGAGGTCGATGAACGGTGACTCTGGTATTGGAGGGTTCAATTTCAGGTTATTGTTTACGAAAATAGCAAAAAGCGGTGAAATGACGCTTCGGCGTAGAAACACTTCGTCATCTTTTTTTGTTTTGTTTTTTTGTAAAAATATTTTTTTTGATTTGCATGCAACGTGCTCAAAGTGGTAAGACCAGGGTGGAAAGACCAAGTATTTTTTTATCAATCACAGCGATGCCATACTCTAAAAGCAATTTGTGAGTTCCCTTTACCATAAAAAAACAGCGAATCACATCGAATATTTAAAGGATCCCAGGCAATAAAAAAGCTCAAAATATAATATTAGGTTTGTAAAATGGAATGGGCTTAGGACGATGTTCAAGTGAAACATTATGCTCGTTGTTTCTGCACGCATCGCATGTTTTCTCTTTTTGTTCTTTGTATTCGTATCTTGAGCTTTGTGATTCACTTGAATCGTTCTATACAAAATACATTATTAGGTTTGCAAAAAAGGAACGGGCACAGGGACAATGTTCAAGTGAAAAGTTATGTTCATTATTTCTGCACGTATCGCATGTTTTTCTTGTCTATTTGTATTTTGAATTTTTTTATTCACTTGAAGCCTTCTAAGTAATAAGAGAGATGAGAGAGGCCGGTGATTTCAAAACGCCGAGCCCTGATTGGAAGGATTAGTGGGTGGACACGAAGGCTAGCTCTTCTTTCTCCGACCACTTTTTTCCTCCAGACAATGCGAACAAGTCCGTCGTCTGCTCTTCGTATAGTGTCTCGAATTCCAACAGGGACGAAGGCAGCTTTTTCTATCTGTCCACTAATCATACCAATAAATGCTCGGCGTTCTGATGTTCCCGTGCTCTTTCATCCCGTTACCTCTCCCCCTTTCTCTCAGTTTGTCTCCGTGCTGTACAACGTGACTGGATGTCTCAATGTACTGAAGAAAAGCAGCCTCCCAGGCTTTTATTTTTGTTTATAGTGGAGGTGCTGATCTTTGAGTTCAGGGTGTTTCTCCGGCGATGCTCTTGATCCAATCCAGCCGCGTTGAGATTCTGGAGAATACAGCCGGGTAACCGTCTGCAGCAAACGATGCGCTTCCCGCCAACACGTAGCGGCCGTCCTCCCTTGGACAGACCAGGGGTCCTCCGTAGCCGCGTTGGGTAAACGATTTACATAATTAACATCGACTGCCATGTAAAAAAAAAAACAATAATGACAAGAAGGTTTGCAAGCTTCTGGGCTTGACACAAATTCTGTGCATCAGATGTTTGAAGTCTAAAGCTGCGTTCACGCAGCTACTGCATTATACAGTAGATAGTCTGCAAACACTGTCAACGTGTTTCTTTTAGACTTAGGCTAGGTGGCGCAAGCTACCACCCATTTCAAATGTTATAACCATTAGTATCCATCCATCCATCTTTCCGACGGTGTTGTCACATTGGCCGTAGGAAAACTGTCTGCAGATATTTTCGAACCCGTTAAATGTATAGAAGCGGAAATTCTTTGAACATTCTCCAGGTTCGAGTCCGCCAACAATTGTCATCATGTTTGAAGTGAATTCTGTGACTTTCGTACGACTATGATCAGTGAGCAAGCTGTATAGCTTGAGTGTCACCCTCCTCATGTTGATTCCCTGTAAACATCACGCACTCTAAAAAAAAAGAAAAATGTATGTGAGGTTTACGTTTCCGCAGAACAAAAATACATCCAATCAAAACGAACCCTAAAACGATCTTGTTTAGGGGTTAAAAGCGCTAAAAACGACGGACAAGTAGGAGAGACACACACCACAAAGCGCAAACCTCGCGACACACACTTTTTTTTTAAATTTTCATATTGTAGTTGCACGCACTGGCTCGCCGTCATGATCGACCCAAGATAACAAGCGGCGTTCTTGGAAATAATTTTAATTTTTTCAACCAACTAGCCCAAATCCAAACCCTTCTGCAATTCCTAAAACGATCCTAGCAGTTGACGAAGCTCGAAAAACGCTTGGACTAAAACAATTCAAGTGTGGGCATTTCTACGAGAGGTTTGACCGTCAGTCAGGGCGCATTCGATGGCTAAAAAATTCGCAAACGCAGACACGCGAAGTAAAAGCGCATTGTCACGGTGCACTTCTTGAATTTTGTCGAACAAGCTGCGAAAAACATGCACAAGTAAAGGAGCTGAGAGTCGTGACATTATGCATCTGGCGTTTCTGAATAAAATCCATCGACTCGAATGAAACCTTCGCTGCGCTCTGAAGGCATATAGGTATTCTCTTTCCCTCCATTTAGTTCTCGCCCCCTCGCGACACACACTTTTTTTTTAATTTTCATATTGTACTTCGACGCACTGGCTCGCCGTCATGATCGACCCAAGATAACAAGCGGCGTTCTTGGAAATAATTTTAATTTTTTCACCTTTTGGGATAGGGTGGAAGAAGTAGTTAAACGGTTATTTTCACCCTAGGTCCAGACCAGGGTGTAAAATAGACAGGTGGTGAAACGAGAGCCAAATGAGCGACCGAATTGTGTCCCCCTCGGTTTTCTCTTTTTCTGTGGCGCCATCTATGTGGAGCACCGCGAACTCTCACTCCGGGTGGGCGACCGGTGGCGACCGGCTAAACTGACGGAGATGGTTTCTCGTGGATTTTCAATGGAGGACTGTCGTGCTCTCGGTTTATTTTGCGCACTTTCCCATAGAGTTCCATGCAAATCCGATTCCGATTTTTTCCTCTCGCCGCAGCGCCATCTGTCGCAAATCGGGGGTACCCGCAAGAAGACGAGTACACAATCCGGTCACGGCGCTGCGGTAGGCTTCTATGGGCCGTTTCCCCACCTGTCTATCTTACACCCTGGTCCAGACGTAGCCGACGCTATAAACTGATGGGACAAATCGGACAGAATCAGAAACCAACCATCCTCTTGCTCGTCGAGTTTCTGTACGAGTTCTGGGATTGTCGAATCAATCATAAACAGAAAAAACCTGGTGACTTGCGTTTTTGTCGCTGTTTGATTGTTCCGATTCTCTTGTACCTTTGGCTGCGTTTGTACTCCAGGTAGAACGAGGTATAGATTCAAATCACTACGGCAATTATACAAAATGGCGTGTCGTTTTATTCGGAGACGGCCACGGTCCGTCGTCAAAAACATGAAGTGGCGGAGGGAACCTACCATTTTTCGGTTAAACCCCAGCCTATCCGCGTCTTCAAAATACTGTCAAATTCTTCAAATGCGCATAGCTCTGGCTTGTCAAACAGAAAACTTATACGCCAGCTTGGTCATGCTGACAAGGACCGGAGGAGAAAGAATGTCTTTAGCACAATCTTATCGCCTTGCAAAAATTGACGAAACTTGACTTGAGGTAGCGTGACGTTGTCGCATCACCTCAAGTTCACCGCTAACTTTAACGGGGACATTGACATCACGTGACTTCACGTCGCATGACGGGGCTACGTGGTGTTGATTTCCTCGCTAAATTTGACGTGGAAATAGACGTCATGTGACCATAATTTTGCGGCTACATTTAGCTGACAGATTGACGTTACGTTTCTACCCAATGGTTTTCTCGTGAAGTTTGGCTGATAAAACGCCTCGTGTGTTGGTAATGCTTTACCTCGCACGTCGGTTTCCCGCCGTCCTCGTTACCAGCGCAGACCATGGTGTTCTTTTTCAGCAAGGCGTCTTCGTAGTAGTATAACAGGCAGTTCCCTTAAGATACGATGGGCAAGTCCACTTTCAGAAGAATCTGCGAGACTTGGCAACCACCTGTGCATGCCCAAACAATCAGCCTTATGGTGAATTGTGCGATTGTTTCAATACATTTATTAGCAGGTGATTACACGGGTAATTTGATTACTTTTTGGAGCACTAATATTAGTAATACCCATTACTATTTTTGCCTCCTCTTCCCAAAGTCGCGCTTTGTTTCTTCAAGTTACGAACCAAGAAATCCTGGAATTAAATCACCGGCAAGAAGATAGTTTAACAAAATTGGTGGATTAAAAAGATAAGAACCATTAAGAAGTAAAAAGCACTCGTTTTAAACTGACAAAAGCGTTTGTCGTGTTGAAAATATGAAGTAAGCGAAAAGGTAACGGTACAATTTCAAGAAACAGCGAATTACACTTTCCTTCTCAAGTGAACGGCGGATTTAATTTCATTATTTTAACCAATAAAATTTGTAATTGTAATCGATGATTTTTTTTTTGGTAACGTGTACAAGTCTGGTTTCAGCAAGCTATAATGTATAATAGCTTTGGTTGGGTTCATATTGCTCGGTGCAAAGAAATTAAGAAACGTTTTTTCTGATTCTGCTCTCTTTTAAAATAAAGCGCCTCCGGCAAAAGTGTGCTTAGCACCACCGCGTCAACTGTCACAGCGAATGGGTGTTTAATATTGTGTGAAAACCGCATATTTTTTCCTATTGTTGATGACCGCAGAATCTCCTGTGTATTGGATGTATTGAACGGATGTATTGAAAAGCAAAATAAACCAAATAAATGTTTTTGAAACACGGGATGCTTTTTCAACGGAATTTAACAGAACGGACTACTAGAATTTTATCCGTCACTCCGTGGCTCTCTCCGTGCGTTTCCAGGGTAACTTTAATCGTCAGAAGTTTGTGCCATCGTACGCTTGCGCCATCTCTTAGAGGGTTACGGCAGTGCTCCAATGGAAGCTCATTAATTTATTATACAAATATGACCATAACATCGAAACGTTACACTTTGAACAGTTTTCTTTGCTATTACTCCATTTTATCATATACCGCTATTCTTGGGCAAAATTTCAAGATGACGGCATGTAAACTGCAGGTTCCTGCGTCCGGTCGAACAAACATTTTGATGTATAGTCACTATGTACATTATAAAAGTTTATTTTTGATAACCAAAAAAAAAAAAACTCGTTATGATTGCTTAAATTTAATGCAATCCCTTTTAAATATTCTGGTAATTTTTGCAGCGTCTAAGATGTGTATTATATATGTAGAAAAAATATATTTTGGAGGCATCTCGCGCTAATTTTTGAGAAACAGCGAAGTGCAAACGAGTACAATTTCGAAATACAAGGTACAAGATTTGCCATACGACTGCAGTAAACCAAAAGAATGGATAATGTGCTAAGGACACTTAGTTTGTTCTTAAAAAATTTCTTGGGTTCCTAGACCAATTTGCTAAATAAGGTGGATTCGTTGCTTTTAGAATCCTAAGATAATTTCCAGTATTCTGCTACAGACATCAATAAACTACGAAACAGAAACAGCTGTTCAATATTATCATACTGTAAATAATCAAAAAGTTTTCAACATATTCTTACTCACTATTAATCTTATATGATTATAACAAAGTGAATTGTTTTGAAGGGGTGGGAGCACTACGGCGAATACCTGATTTATGCGAGGATGATTATTCTCGTGAACTTAATAACCACATTTCAGAAGTCATATTTAATCACGTACTAAATGTTTGCGTTAAATTATTTATTCCAATCGCCATACACACAAAGAGCAAAAGAAAAACAAATTCGGAGAAGAGCGTATTCAAATATCCGACTTGATATCGCATTCCTCGAGGCCGGGCAGGAAGAAGCCCAAGATTTTGGAAATCTTGGGCTTCTTCCTGCAACGATGGTAACGCAGTGGAAAGAAACATAATTTCTTGAATGCCTGCGTTACATGACCAAATAAAAGGCAGCAGGCGCAGTCAGCGGCCGCGCTCATGAACAGAACCACGGTGGAAGCTGCTGCCACTCAGTTCGTAGACGCAGCCATGTACCAGCCAGTGGTGCCAGCTATGTGGTTCTATGTGAAAGGGAAATCGGCGAGGAAGATGAGAAAGAGGCGGAGCGACACGAGAGGAGGGCTTAGCAAAGCTACGTGGCCGACGTCACGCCCCTCCGCATGTTGCGGTCACTTCTGTGAAATTGTTTAGAAGCTCCGATGTTCTTCCTTAGATCGCAGCATCGCCATGAAGTCGCAACGGAGAATGAAAAAGTTATCAGTATGTGGCAACCGCGAGACACTCATTACCGTAACATTTTTTTAATTTTGAAGTTTCTTAGTTTTTTTTCAATCCGCACACACTCTGTTTAGGCGGTAATTTGCACACGGCGTAAAAGTTAAAGGTGAATAGGCCACGTGGAGACAGATAAGTGAACTAGAAGCGCCTGTCGCAAATTTCTGACCATGAGTGTGCAAAATTGACATAACGTCGTACCTGACGTTACCTGGCATATACAGACTGACATTTTATATGTAAACATATTTTTTAACAAACATTAGAAAAACATGTTTTCCTATAATACGCAGCCAGTGTTATGCTATATCACTATGTTTGATTTGTAATTCATTATAAATGACAACCAGAAATTAAAAAAAAATGCTCTATAAACGTACAATAAATAAATGAAAAAAGAAATATCTGCAGCCAGACGAAATTGTCTGGCCGCCGATTCTGATACGAAATTGTCAGATGGAGAATATGTTTTCTTTGTCTCTAAATCTCGGTGCAATCTTTTTGTGTACAGAGACTCCTGTTACGGCTAGCGTACGAGAGCTCCATTGGCTGCCGCTACAATCGCGTGGTCGCCTACGCCAGCCAATAGGAGTGAGACGCCACCCGGAAAAAGCCCAGCTGCAACGGTAACACTAATGCACTCGAAAAAAAAGAAAATTCGGGCAATCTACTTTGCGCGACGGGACTTGAAGGGACACTTCAACGAAATTTGAAATATTCCTGTCGTGTTCAAAAATAGGTTGAATATGATCCACAATATCCGTAAATGACAATCGCCCGTTTGTATTTTGATCCTGGTGGCTGTATTTTTCGTTATAAACGGCCCACTCTGGCAAGCGCTCGGAGAAGGCCCAGCGCAATCGTGACGTAAATCGTCTCAAACGAGCAAAGCTACGGCGAGGTTGACGTCGAGAGGATGGCCTAGTCGGTCCAGCCACCGAAGCGGCTGCTTTTGTACGAATTTTGAGTGACGGGTTAATCTTCTATAATCTTGTAGGGGGACAATAGCGACTTCTGCGACACACAAAAAGGATTCTCGGAAAGAGGGGAGTTCCTCCTTCCCCCTTCTCTCGTCGTGGCCGGAGGCGAGACGATTTCCGTCACTAGCTCTCAAGGTTCCTAGACGAGCATTACAAACGAGGCGTTAGCGACATCCACCAGGTGCTCTTTGCTAATCGTTTAATTCGTTTTAAAATTCCTTTTCGAGACTTTTTTAACAAGATATTGGTATGTTCCATGTGATACTGCTCTTTTGGACACATATAGACCAAAAGATGAGCTGAAAATTTCACAGTATCCCTTTAAAAGAGACATTTATGAAAGCCACGGAGAGACCTCGCGATGGAAAAGGCCAAAAACAAGTTTAGACCTAAAAAGACACCCCGCTGATACAAGGAACGCCGCGATCAGTGCCTTCTTGGCTCTTTCAAAATGTTTTGGCGAAAAAAAGTTGACGCTACTGATTTCTTGGAATGTGTATTGTTCTGTTGGTTGACTTGGCTTGCGTGTCTTGCCTTCGCGGTTTAGGGATTTCTCCGCAACATTTTCTCAAGGTTAAAAAAATACTAACTTGGTTTAGTGGACCCCCATCCGCTTGCAGTGCAGGTCTTGCCATCGATTTCCTGGTTCTTTTTTCTGGTAATTTAGCGGGATAATGGTAATTTCTGAATTTCTTAAAATTTAGCGGGGAAAAGTTCTCGCCATAATTGAGTGGCGAAAGCTTCGCTAAATTCATCGGGAAAATATTCCCGCTAAATTCTAGAAGGGGAAACCGTTACGCAGAAGCGTCAGAAAGGCGGACCGCCCGGGGTGCAGTGCCCAGAGGTGGTGCGGGGCAAACGAGCCCGGGGGGGGGGGGGTTGGGGCGGCGAAGAACGTGTGTGTGTGGGGAGGGGGGGGTGTCGGTGGGCGAAGGGCAGGGCGGAGGTGGGCAACGCAACATGCCAAGAGGGGGGGTAGCCGCGGGCCCCCGCCGTGGTGCCAGTTGACCCTAGTGACGCCACCGCTGTTACGTCCAATAAATGCAACGCGTGTGGCTACGCCGACGCCGACGCCGACGCCGCTCAACCCCGAAACGGGCGCTCTAAGAGCTGTGCTCTAAACCTTAATCGCCATTAAAGCATTGGGCTATTAATTGCAAGTCTAATTAACCAATTGTTCAGTTCCTGTAGCTGTCAGGGTGACTATGGTGCCTCGGAAAGCGTCTTCGACCGGCGTGTTTCCCCGCTTCCTAAGGGGCGGACCCTCGATTTCCACCTGATGACGTCATAGACGCGTCATGCCGCCACCCGCAGCGATCCTGGCGGAGTCACAGCAGCGGGGCTGGATGAGCTGGTGACCGCCTGCTCCGCAGCAGGCCGCCTCTCCAGCCTGACAGCCCGCTGAAGCTTCTGTGGACAAGGGGTGGGACGCCGCGACGATGGCGACATCTCGCGTCTCCTCGTGCTGTTCCCATCGGAACTTCCCCAAAGGCCAAGATGGTGTCGTCCGATCAGCATAGCACTGCGGTCTCAGCACGTTATTTATTGCCGCGTGGGGACCACTTTTGATGCGTGGGCGGAGCAGGGCACTAAACACGACTAGTGGGAAGGCGAGTTTCGGGCAACGTAATATGATTGCAGCTTACGTCCGAGAGCTTCAGTCTTCTTTCATGGTGACCTTGTTTGCTGAGATCGTGGCCCCCCTCCAACCTCTTGACCCTGGTGGGGTGGACGGTGATGAATCGCTGAAGTAAAAATAAGCAAAATAGAAATAAGAGACGAAACAGAACGGATCATGTAATCGGGAACAACTGCCGCTAACATACGACAGGCAGGCATGCAGACATGGCGGTGTTCACCAAAAAATACAGATAAGCATCCGTCGGTGTTAGAAACTCGAAACCTGTTGACACCTAGAAACACCCAAGGAGATTAAATAGCTGGGCTGTCAAAAATACATGCACGAGTTCAAACCACGGTGTAAGATACACCTTTAGGTGAGGGACACGGCGGGGCCGGAACGCGCGTCTGCGCGGAATCAGGATAGTGTTCGTTCGACGGGCATCCGAAAGGCCAGCGCCATTCCGCGGCCACCGTGCCCGCGGGCTGACAGTGCTCGCCGGCGGCAAAACGGCGAAACTGTGTGAGAGCGAAAAAATTATCTTTGTTGCCATGGACACCCTTGGTACACCGCGGTCTCTCTGCACGAGCGACAACCTCGCTGGAGCCCTGCGCGTGTGGAGTGCGAGTGCGGCACGGAGCCGTCTCTGCCGTGCCCACGGGTCGACGAGTCATTCCGCCGGCGCCGCTTGGCAACCATAGTGAGAGAGAGAAAGAGAGAGAGCAAAGTGAACTTTGTCCAAATACTTTACTAGGGGAATACATTCAGAGGTCCGCGCCAGTCCACGCCCATGCACGTGGATGTTTGCAGCGCCCGCGGCGGTGTCGTCTCCGGACTCCACCTAAAGCCCCTTCATGTTTCAAAAGCAGCGCGCAAGGTGTCGATGCACAAGGCACGCGCAACGTGCAACCCTTGGGAAGATCATGGCGGCACAGCGCCGATGCATGTGACGTGCCGCGACCACTATACTCTGTTTCCAGCCAGTTAAAATCTTCAGAAAGGCTACAAGCGCGAGCTCCTTGCTCTAAAGAACATCTCGGCGGCACACGCTCTCGTGCACCAAGGGCAGCTGCCAACGCTATGAGCTCTCGCGGCTTAGCCTTCGCTGCGGTACAAGATGAGGTGCAACGAAGAGCAGATGGCGCGGCACGCGTCTCCAGCATTTCCACAACAATGAATAGACCGGATCTCACCTCGCTGCCTGGCGCATGCGTGACGCCAAATCTGTAACTTTAGTTCACTGGAGTGCAAAGGCAGTCCACGAGAGCGCGCCTGCGCGCCTCATGCTCTGCGCGCAGAGTTTTTTATCGAGGTTATTTCACGCAGGAAGACTTTTCGCAAAAGTTCCCTCGATGCATTGCGGCAGCGGTGGCGTAGTCAAACTGGCTGGTGAGATCGGTCTATTTGGTATGTAGAACAAAGATCGTCATCATTATCATTTACCGTCGAGATCTTCCCTGACGATAGATGGCTGTCGCCGCTTCCGTAGAACCTGTCCGCGCCGAGGCCATTGTATTTCAGAGGAGGAATGTATTCCCCCTGAGTAAAGTATTTGCTTATCTTGCACTGGTATGAGAGCGCGCTGTCCTCACCTGAAGAGTATTATCTTACACCGTGGTTCAGACCGTGAAGAACGTGGATTTCTTGAAATAATTGGCTCCTGCAAGATTTTTTTTTTTGTCGAAACACCTTTTTTTTTTAGTAGAGGCATATAAAACTTGAAGTTTAATATCAGCAGTGGCGCCGTAATTGATTATTCTAGATGCAAAAAAGTGGGCCTAGGGTGCTCAATGCTTCTGTTAAGGGTGATGCCACCCTTTGTAGCACCCGATGCCGACAGCACGCGCTTACGGGGAAAATACAAAGAAATCGGGATGAAAAACAAAATGTCGCCATAGCACAGTCAAGCTACAGACGCGTGCAGGGCACGCTCTTCACGCGCTTCTGAACAAAAAGGAAAATAAAAGTGCGGGGACAAAAGTGGCCGGATGACTCCACCCTAAGCAAAGCGCACATGAAGGCACCCTAAGTAGGCTACAAATTAAAGCTACACCCAACAGTTCTCCTTCTTTTTTTTTCAGTGTTTGGCAGTTATTATGAATTAGGAGAAGGCGACGCTCGAGCAATCGATTTGCCGGTGTCGTGAATGGCTCGGACGGATACGCCGGCACAATGTCGGCAGGAAAGCTTCGTACCAACTAAAGCCCGCCGGTCTCACTGCTCATACATGATACAAAACACGGTTTGCAAGCACGAGTCAGCGCGCTAAAGGTGGTGTCGAATTCCGCGTGCCCAGGGTTTTCCTTGAACTCATGGCCATGAGGCATTTGAAGCGCGGATATCGCGGTGACTCGCGTTCCAATCTGTACGCAGGCTGTCGTTTGTCTGATGTATAAGCAGTTTGACCCGGCTTAAGGGTCTGGCCTTAGATTGAGGTTTGTGCCTGCACTTATGCCAAGTGCAGGCACAAACTCTTAATCTGTGATAGAGAATCACTCCAAAGAAATATCATGGTTTATATGGTTTAATGATCGAGGTATAAACTCTATATATTATATCAAGTAGACCCAAATATCCTTTTACCAATTCAAAATAACCTTCCAAGAAAGATCGAAACGTTAAAGGGGCCGCGAAACGTTTTCCCGAAATTCATGAGCTATATGTGGATTTGCAATCTTTTTGTCCTTTATTGCATAACCCACGTTCGTTCATTTTGATCGTCCGGATTCACGGATATTGGCGCAAAAAATATAATTTCGGTTTCTCGGGGAGCTTTCCTCTCCAGTTCTACAAACACGTCATCATAGCAACGCAATAGGGAATTTTTGTTGTCTGCGCAAGATGGCGACGTAGACCGGACCAGCGACCACAGACAGAGCGTCGAGTATGCCCAACAGCGGCGCCGGCCATGAGCGTCACGCAGGCAAGTCAACGAAGGAGATCTGACGTCTGATATTTCAGCAAAGGATTTCTCATATCGATGGAAATAAGAGGAATCGTAAGAACTTTGGTTTTACGGGTGTTGGCAGTGTTAGCTTTGAAAGCGCATAACGATTTCAAGCGTCCACCATGCTCATTCCAAACACCATCGAGACTCTGTTGTTCCGCAAGGTAACGACGTCACGAGAGGAAACCATAGGAGGGCGCCACCTGCAAACATCTCGCCGCTATGTAGACCCGTGAACCGGTTGTTACCGCTGGCTGCCAAGCGACCTGGAAGACTATGGCCAGGCGACGTGCGCGATCGAAAGCGTCGCTGTGATCGGCCTTTCCGCGATTGGCGGAATGCTGGATGCGGCGATCAGCAAAGGATTACATCGCCGACGGAAATAAGAGGAGTGGAGAACCCCAACCTCGACGGTGTTGGTGGCGTCGCTTTAAGGGCCGCAATGATTTCGGGGCTTACACCATGCTCCTACGCCTGAACGCCATTGAACCTTGTGGTCTCGCAAGCGTAATGGGCGTCACGAAGGCAACCATGGAGGGCGCCACTAAAACATCTCGGAAGGCCTGGCAGTCGGTTACAAGTCAAGAAGGTAGGAGAAAGAAGCCTCCCCCCACAAGCGTGATGCGCCGGTTTCGGAAATCTCTCCGCAGTCGAAAGAAGAGTTCACTGGAAACGCTCCTCGTTCCAAGGCTTCAACGGATAGATAATGGCTACAGAGTGGTGCCACCTTGTCTCCGAACCTCCACTTTTAAGAAAGGACCTTTGTATCTCATCGGGGGGGGGGGGGGGGGGAATCCGAGCTCCCTGAAAGCAGCCTTTGTATTCAATCCGAGGGGGACGCTAATCCCCGGGAAAGTCAGCCCTTGCGCCGATCGGAGGGGACGACTTAATCTCCTCTCGTGGCCTGCAATGCTAAGTCAATAGAGTCGAAAGATAAAGCAGTCAAGTACAGAAAGGTAAGGCTCTCCGCGCGCGCTGGCTGCGAACGTCACGGAAAACGATGGGACGCGACTGGACGCGGAGGTGGTGTGGAGGGATATAAGTGACTTCCCTTTGAGGGGCATTTGCCGCTACCTTCTTGACTTGTAACCTACTATAGGATAGCGTTTGAAACCGAAACTCAATCGCAATCACGTGATGCTGTATCGTGTAAATAATATAAGAGCGTCAATAAATGATTATTTGTTTTTATCATTTTCAATTTGTTATGTGAACAATAAATAAAGTTTTAATATCTGGTATTTCCGCTTTATATATCACCTAGTGATGACGTGTTGTTGCCTCTGGTCCCCACACCGTGTCGTATGGGCGTTTCAGAAGTCACCGAAACTTATGATTTTTAAACACGGTTTGTAAATTCCAGACAAAATACTTGGGCTGGAAAACTTAGCAAACAACACTCTTTGGCTTTAATTGAATATAAGAAAATTGAGATCAGGTCAATACATATTTTTGTTTCATGGCCCCTTTAAATACACTGCTTACATTTGGGAGTAGCATACACGAACGAATTTTTTGTATAAAATTAACCGAAGGAAGATATCCTATACTAACGTCTCACCCTACGATGAACTAAAGTCGAAAAGCTACGGACCGCCAGATCCAATCACGAGCCCACATAGAAATTGTGCGGTATTTCGCTTCGATGCACGTATCGGTGCCCGCGTCTCGGATGACTGATGAGGGGACGGGTGGTCAGTGGTTCGAATCGAGGAGCAATGAGTGACTCCAACAATTTTACATCGCAAAAGTAGCACGACATATAGGCTCTTTGCAGCGTCGAATCTAAAAATGATGTAGCGCTTTTTGTATTCGAAATTACACCCGTCCACCCCGCATCAATGTTAAGCGTGTCATTGTATAGCGTGGAACGTGGTTGACCTGGCGGCCCGTGGCCTTGGCCTTTAGTCCATCGTAGTGATGGGCGCTCGCAAAGTGAGCCTGCTGACGTTGATGGGCACGCGACAGAAACAATACAGCATCTGCTTATCGGTTGCCCTCGATTCGACCAGAGTCGATCCCCGACTAAAAAGTACGACTGAAAATGATTGACAACCGACCATTTTCTCTCAACAAGGGTAACTACGACCATTGGCCGTAACCATATAGGTCCAAAGAAACAAGCATTGTCAGCCGTCAGAATTCCTGGAAGAGACTGATATTCTATATAATTACTACAATGGGATGTATTATATAATGCAATATATACAGGGTGTCACAAAGAAAATTTTACACGGTCTTTTTTACCTCAAAAATAAATCCAGGCATCGCCGAACGCTCATTCCCACACCCAAAGGTAGAGCTAGAGGTCACAACCAGATGCCAAAGTTTCAACCCGATCCGATAAACTTAATCAAAAGTTATAAGTGATTTTCACGGAACATTTCAATGGGAAAATGGAGCCCATTTTTGCCTGTTTTCGGCTTCTGGTGCCATAGAGCCCCATGTGTTCGAGAATTCCGTCGGCCGCCATTTTCCCATTGAAGTTTTCAGGAAAACTCGCTATGCACTTTAATTAGAAGCTATATGGATGTAGGGCTGGAAACTTTCCCAGGCATCTGGTTTTGATGACCCCTAGCTCTACCTTTGGGTGAAGAATGCGAGCGTTCGGCGGCGCCCGGTTTATTTTTGCGGTAAAGAAGACCGCATGGAATTTTCTTTTGTGACACCTTCGTATATATCTGTTCCAAGTGAATGATTGTGAATAACTTTACCTGCTCGGTTAAAATGGTGGTGTTATAAGGGATGTGACATGCGAAATAGCGAACTTCTTGCACTGATCGTGTGTAATTTCAAGTGGACTGAATATAACCGAATAATTGACCGCTGTTTGTTTGCGGGAGAACACTTGGGGGCCAGGGGGAGTGTTTACGGGGTCATGTGGGACGTTCTACATTTTTTTTCCTTAACAAGCAACTGCAACTAAACATGGAGTAGCCGGCTGTGCCTTCACGGCAGCCAACATCTCCAATTTCTTTTGTCATTTAATAAAGAAGAAGAAGAAAAAGAGAGGGAACCTCTTTAGCGATTGACTATACTTCTGTTTCAGCTTGGGTCCAGGCGCAGCCGATGCTACAAGCACGAGCGTGTGGCCCTGAACATGCCTGTACTGCACGAGCGCGCGTGCTTGGCAGGGACGCTTTCGGAAGCCCAGAGCTCGCGCTTGCAGCATCGGCTGCGTCTCCGGGACTCCAAGCTGAAACGCGAAGTATAGGACAGGCACGTCAAACGAGATTGTTTGCGCGGAAGCTCCGTCTGTCTATGCTGGAAAAAGCGGTGGAGAAACTGCATTGTGACGTCGCCGGTGGGAGGAGCCTAATCTCCATTGCCAACAAACTACATCGGAAGAGAGCTGCACCGTGACGTGTCCGGTGACGTCGCCGAACAGTGGCGATTCAGTTGAAACTACATCGTTTTTTTTTCTCCCTACAGGGGAATTTTGGAGAATCACCAAGTGGGCTAGCGCACCAGCTCGAAGCACGTGGTGCGAAAGCCCGCGCTGCAGAACCCTCGGATCCTGGCTGCTCAATCCCCGCCCCTGCCCGTTTCGATCTGGATGAGCATCGTACCGGCGTGCGGTCGTGTACCACTACTGCGTGATGCACGTTAAAGACCCCGGCCAGCAGTCACAGCACTGGCTAAATTGCTTATCTACAGTGGGTAACATTGTCGCCATGTTCCGGCAGACTAACATCCTGCTGTATAAACAACTAATGGCAATTTTACTTTTGACTATGTTTGACTGCGTTAGTGCAGTCTTTCTCGTGCTGCACGAGAAAGAAAAATGTTCATTCGGGGGTTAAGTTTTCGGTGAAGTAGGAAGCAAAAAAGAAGACAAGAGAATATTTCCCTCAAGTTGGGTTCGTAGTAAAGAGGAGGAAAGAAAAATCAGCTGTTATACTTCGTTTCTGCCTGCGTGCGAGCGAAGGCCAAAGCTGGAAGCGCGATCACGAAAGCTCCGATGCGTTCAGGCTTTGCTCGAGCGCGCGAGCTAGGGAGGAACGCAAAAGCGCTGGTCTCGTACTTCTGGCTTGGCTTCGCTACGCAGATAGAGTGAGAACGAAGTATAGTCCAACGGTGTGTATGGTCTTTCTTTATGTGTGTGTTTATTCTAGTTCAGATGGCCTTACCTGAAGTAGTTGCTTGGCAATAAAGTGTATATACCTGTCTATCTACCTGAAGTATGAACCAACTAGCTCAACTTAAGTTTGTTACCGCTGCTTAGCGTTGGCTTTTCGCTCAGCCAAAACGCTTATATGGGGTGCACTCAGATGAAAACACAATCGTGTTGAATCGTGTAAGAACTGAACTTGCATCGCTCGAAGAACTTCCCTTTGTGAGCGCCTTCTCTGCTTGATTTTGTTGGAAACACAGCCGCTTCGATCCGAAGCAATCGATGATAGCGTTGGTGACATCACCAAGTACGCGACTCACAGAGCACTGGTGAACACCAATGTTTTCGTCGCTCCCGACGGTTCCCTGGAAGCCGCCAGCGGCGTAAAGCGTAGAGCTGCGAGGACTGTTGTTCGACCGTCAGCACACGGGGCCCTTCACGACAACGCTGGAGCTTTCCGCGAAGCTGGTCGCACAGCCAGCGACTCACCCCTTTGGTCAGCCGGTATTCGCCAAACCTCGCATCGCTCGTCTCGAAAGCATCCCGCTGACTCTCTTAAAACTCGATCCGCTGGCGAACCCAACAGTAGAGATGCATATGTTAGGGTCGCCATCTTTTACGATGCAGATTGATCTCTGGCTTCGTGTCGACCACTCAGTTAACTGCATCGTCAATGTGCATCGTGACGACATTTTGACGTCACCACCAACTGCATCATTTTACGAGCATAGCTCAAACTGCATAGGGAAAAACTACATTTCAACGTCGTGTCACGTGACCCGAGAGACTAACCAATCAGTGCCCGATGCAATTTTCTACATAATTTAGTTTGCGTTCCAGCATAGATAGACCGGTCTTCGTCTGAGTAGTCCGTCAAAAATTTTTTTGCACGATAATTCCCAATGATTGAGGCATTAACTTTCTTGTCAGTCGCCGCAAATTATTAGCAGCACGACGTATTTTTGTGCCGTCCGACTGCACTCTTGCGAGGCGTTCATGGGCCGAGCCATGGCGCTTTACGCGCCCCTTTCAAGTGCCGCCCGAGGAAATTAAACACAGGTCACGCTTATTCTGACGTGTGTTTCATCGGCTGCTCGCCAGCAATTTGTATTAGCTTCGAGCGCCAGCGAGGCAAACGACATGGTGCTCTATGGCACTACTACGCCCGCAAGAAGACGTCGAACACCTTCAACATGGCGACAGGGCACTAATGGCAGACGACAGTGTTGGTTTCGATTTCGAGGCTAACCGAAAGTGAAGCCATGAAAGCCTATAATTGTTTTTCTGTAGGATGTTTGGCGCAGTGTGAATGTGGCTTTAGTGTGACCCACTCTTCGACGCAGTACGCTGCAGTCGCGATGTACTGCTTGTTGATGATGGCGGCCCCGCAGACGTGTTGCCAGTCCCCACCAGGTGTCAGGATCTTCTGCAGAGAGATCTGCCAGGGAAACTCGAGGGGCTGGGCGTTTTCGCTTGCCACGATCTGGGCTCTCGGACCCTGGGACCCGGCTTGGAACTCGGCGCTCAGACCCCGAGCACCACAGGATTCGCACCGCAAAAGAAAAAAGAAGGAAACACGTATATTAGTCGTAAAATACAGAAACCCTAGGATATTTAAATGGATAGTGCATATATACGGGCGGTCCTTAGCACTTTCCCAAAATTTTGTCCGTCGTTCCATGCACGCATTTCCGACTGAACTTAGCGGGAAAAAGGATGCCACGTGGCCTCATGTCACGGGACATACAGACCTATACGGTTTTCCCGCTAAAATATAGCGGAAAAAGTGACGTCGAGTGTCCTACACACCAGTTAAGTTCCCTCGCTAAATTTGGCGGGAAAGTGGCGTTGCGTGATATTACCTCATGTTACGTGATCTATACACCTAGGAGAAATCAACGTCGCGCGACCTTTTCACCAATTCAGATACCCGCTAAATTTAGCGGAACAAGTAACTTCTTGTGGCCTAAACACCAATCCCATTTCCCGCTAAATTTAGCGAGAAAACTTACGTCACGTGAAACACCAATTTACTATAATGCCACTCATGCGTCATGGGAGTTTCGAGGTAAATATCGCTGCCATTCATTTTACACAAAGTGTTTAGGATACTTTGTCGAAAGCATCCACCAAAAAGTAACGCTGAAGAATGTGCTCCGTATATTCAGCAGGGAATTGAGCTGGTGTACATTTACGCACCAATTCAGGCTTAGCCGCCAAATTTAGCTGGGAAAGTTGCCCCGCTAAATATTTAAGCAAAAAAAAAAAATAAACGCAAGTACAAAAAAAAATTGCCTCAAATATAGCGCACGTCAGCCTTGTGATAGAAATAAAGTACGTTAAAACTCTCGCACTCAGACTATGCGGCATGCTATAACTGGTTTTTGATGTTTAAAAAAATTAGGAGTGTTCTGGATAACAACTTGAATTGCTAGTCAGAAAAAATACGAATCCCGGACAAAAGCTCACCGGACAAAAGCTCACCGGACATAAGCTCACCGGACATAAGCTCACCGGACAAAAGCTCACCCATTTCTTCAGAGACCCGACAAAGCTCACCCATTTTTTCCCCAGGACCCGGACAAAGCTCACCACAAGAAAATTTCATGGTGGACTTAACACGAGTGCGGACAACTTAGGTGCATGCGTGCGACACAAAAGGCAACGATAAATTAAATCTGACAGGCGCATGGTTTGTTGATTTTAATAGAAAGAAGTTTATTTATCGATTGCTTAGAAGCGAATGCAGTCCCCTACTAGCTCCAGCAGTCTTGGTAGATCTCGATGTACATGCAAGCCCTCGCAAATATATCTAAGACGACTCCGCAGGCGCAGAGTGGCTTTTCGCACCCGCTTTACTATGGGCTCACCTCTCAGGGCTTGTGTCAGTGCCGTGGCAACGAGCGCCTTATTTTGCTGTAGGCATTCAATCAGCATCAAGACGCTTGGATGGGCGTGGCCGACGAGCTTCTGGAACCCGGTACCCCATCCTTCGCAGGTGTTGTTCATGCGGTCTTTATCTTGAAGAGTGACATCGTAGAAATTCCACCGTACCGGGGAAACTCCGGTCGTCGTCGCCGCAGAGTCAGGCGAAGGGAAGAATTCGCTCTGGGTGCCGCCGCAGATGGAACAGAAGCATAACGGAAGCGGCCGTTCACATACGTGCAATCAAAATAGTCCAGCAGGTAGCCGATGTCACCGGTAGACTCTTCCCTTAGGGTTAGTTCTTGTGGAACAAGCTGTGGTGAAGGAACGCAAGCCTATCTAAAATCCGCCACAGTTTTCTAAATTGGTCCTCTGTCTTGTACTTTTCAAAAGGCCCAACTCTGTTCTTTCAAAGTATTTTTAAAATTCGCAATTCATTGGTGGATGGGTACAAGTTCTTCTAAAAATAGTCCAGTGTCCATCGCGTCCGCACTTTATTTAAGCCGGTGTTTCGCCCGGGTAGCAACAAAATCGAGGTGAGCTTTTCCCAGGTTTGTCAAACAACGGGTGAGCTTTTGTCCGGGTCTGTCGAAAAACGGTTGAGCTTTTGTCCGGGTCTGTCAAAAAACGGGTGAGCTTTTGTCCGGTGAGCTGTCTCGGTGAGCTTTTGTCCGGTGAGCTTCTGTCCGGTTACCAAAAATACACGCGCTTGTTTCTCAAACATAACACTATTGAGCCAGTCCTGTGATCTACACTGGGCTTTTTAACGTATTCAAACGTCTTAAAACGTTCGCGGACATTAAGGCAGAAAGGCTAATTTTTCAAACCGCAAACACGTATAAACATTTTCACAATCGACCACAAACATCGCCTCTTCCGACTAGCGCACACTTGGCAATGGCTTCGCAAAACGTTTGTAACCTTCCGTGGTATTTTTTTCTCTGTTTTATTATGTCACTCGCTTTGCTCATTCTTACTCTCGAACAAGAAACGTTTACGTAAATAGCTATAGTTCCACGATGAAAAAAAAAAGAACACCAAAGACACGATTTATTTACAGTTATTGACAACCTAAGAAATCACGGGGAGTAGCCTATTATGTTAATTAACCCAACGCTCCTCGTGATTGGTACTTCGGCGTTCCTATTGGCAAATGCCGCAATGTGATTGGCTGCGAAGTGATAAACAGATGCACAAAACTTCGCACCGATCAAAAAAATATTTTATATTCTTTTTTTGTTTGTTCTTGCAAAAATAAATTACGGAACATCAACGCTCCTCCGTTGTCCAAATGTAGCGAGGAATCAAAACCAGACACCGAAAGCTTAAAAAAAAAACAACTAAACGTTAATCTTATTCAAAATTTATAAGAGATGTTATGAAATTTCTAATAGGAAAATGGCGGCCGACTGAGCTCTTGAATACATAAATGGCGCCGGTTACCGAAAACGGACAAAAACGGGAACCATGTTACCATTGAAAATTTTTAGAAAATCATTTATCCCTTTTGGTTGAGATAACGGTCAGTTTTGAAACTTTGGCATCCGGTTCATATTCCTATCGCTACAGGCTACATTTGGGAGGAGAAGGACCGTTCGACGAAACGTCGACACATGTTAAAAAAAATCACTGTACTTTTTCTTTTTCTTTTTTCTTTGAGGGGGAGGGGACACGTACAGTTGACATTAGTATGAAAGACCCATTCGACGGGGCAGTTTGAGGTATCTGCAGTAAATAAAGATACCTTTGTCGCAATCCCTCTTTTAGGAGCATAGTATACCTCCGCTCAAAATGTTCATAGCATCGCCGTAAAATCTGCCCCGACTAGGGGTACTTTTATACTGGCAAAGTCTTTACCTCGAGTTTCTACTCACCAGGCGTTAAAGCGGCGGACCCCGAAGAGGTACAAACCGAAGTGAAAATCATGACTGAGACGATGACCGCCGCCATTATCTTATCAGCGCACGGGGACTTCCACTTGCTTGATCAAAGTATCTAAGGGCGAGGTTTAGTTTAGCTTCAGTTCCCGAGAGACCAGTGCCGAAGCTGACTAGATAACGTGTGCCTTGGTTACGGTTCACCGGGTCATATATATATATGCATATTTACTGAGCACATCTGGACGAATTTGCATTCATTCGACCATACTTCGAGAAACAAACACGACGTCCACGCCACATAGTGTTCTTTATGGCTGTTCAGCGAGTTGTTTTCGAAAGCGACTGACGCAGGTGCAAAACAACAGCAGGTGTCAGCGTTTTTGCAGATGATCCCGAGCGACAAGGCGCATGCAAACGTTGCTATACCCGCAACTCTAACTCACCACCTCCTCTACTCCGTTTCACATAATTAAGTCAGAGCGCAGCAAACACCATACAATTGGTAGAACCAATCAAACAGCAACGCTTAAGTGTATCATCATGGCCCCCATCATCTTCAAATGGTTTGTTTTGGCTCGTCACGTCCAATTAAATCAAATTTGATTTGATTTGATATGATCTTTGTGCGTTTACTATCACTGGCAAAACCAATACCGAAAAAAAAATGCGCCGTGACCCTAAATTTTTTTTTCGTGTTTTTTTTTTGGGGTTGGTGATAGCGTGATTGGGGTTTTATTGGCGAGAAACTACGAGCGCCTTGGCACTTTCGGTGCTTTCTGATGGGCGACATCGGATGGTAGCGTATGACGTCATTAAAAGGCGACCACATGAACAGGGGAACGTAGCAGCCACTAAATGTACAGTACGCACCAACGTAACTGAGCGACACTTTTTTTTTCTTGTAAATGTTTATCGTGGGAAGTTGGCTGTTTTTCAAAACGTACGACCTCGCAAAAGGACAGGTGCTACTAGTTTGGTAGATGATTTCGTGCGACAACACAGAGCTTAGGGAAATTGCTGCCTGCGTGGGCTCTTGATTTTAGCGCGAGCCAAATGGACGACATTCAGTCGTAGCAGCTATCAACGAGTTGTTGTTGAAAGTGTGCTGTCATGGCTACAAAAAATAAAATAGGTGGAGACATTTTGATAGATGATTTTATGCCTACGTCATTGCGCTGAGAAAAAAGGTAAAAGTGTGCGCTTGATAGTTGTACGTTTTAGAGTAGAGAGAATAGCGCGTGACGAACCGACACCTCCTAGACAAGAACGCCCAAGTGCATAATTTTCCTGCTTCACTAAACAAGGCCATCCGTAGGTCACATATTGGACAAAAGCGATGTGTCGGCGATCGGCCGGTACACGTGTCCAATCAGTGAGAGCCTGAGTCCCGGCCAAATACGCTAACGCCGTAGTCGTGACCAATCTCTGGCCTATACGGCGGCCTTGGGCTTTCTTATCTAGGCGGTGTTGGACAAACGCACCACGGCTACAGCCAGAGTTCCTTTTATGTGTAAAGGACGTTTAGTCGGACCCGTCCGGACATAGTCGACCTGACGGATTCTTCGCATGTCGACCACTCCATCAGGAAATGCGCTCTTGAAAACGCACGTGCTTCGATCCTTTCCCGCATGACATTACGCGACACAATCAATGCAATCTACATCATTGCGGCATGGCTGTGATACATCGGAGACTATTTTACTTTATATGAAACTATTTTACTTCTCCACGGTTCTTGTTTGCTCGTGTTGACGTTGGCCACATTGTAGCGAGGCCTTGGGAGCGAGTGCGAACATCGCAGCGCAGCTGTTGGATTGACGTCAGAGTCTCTAGATGTTGGGACAAGGCCGGGGGTGGGGGTTGGCGTTTGCCTAATTAACGCCCCCTTTCCGCTGCTTAGGAACGGTGACTGCGTACTAGGGTAGTAGAAATTGCGTCTAAAGTAGAATGATAAGCTGGCTCAGAGGCATTTAACGGTTAGATTGTTAGCATTTAAAGACAAATTATGCAATGCCTCCCCTTTTCCTCCCCCCCCCACCACAACACACAAACACTTACACAAAAGAAGGGCTTGTATGAAGAGAGCTCCTTCGTACATTCAGTTTTTTGGCGAGGTGCAACATTGCGTATCATTTTGATAGAAAATGCTACTCGCCAATAACCTCATCAAGTACTTTTGCACCTTCATCGATATGTCTAATTTTGACAATTGGGAAAGTGCTTGCAAAAGGAAGGTCAATGAAAAAAAGTCAGATGGTCGAATGTTTTCGAATCTCCCGTTTTTCTTTTTTCTTTTTAAATGCAATCATTATTTAAAGGAGCTGTGCAACAGTTTCAGTGCTTTGCTTAAATAATTTGGGGGTTGGTGTCTCGACCTTTCTGAAGTAAAAAGAAAAAAACCGCTTTTGCCTGCATGCCCTAGTTTTATTTTAAAAATGGACAAAGATTGTGGTTTTTGGCACCTCTCAACTCTTTCGCCATCTTTCGAGTCACGTGCGCTGTGATATCAATGGGGGTCGCGCGGGATTTCGGTGAAGCTGTCTCTCTAGAGCCATCAGTGAGCAGCGAGAACTCCTCCGCTCGCGACCGCGTGACCATGTGCTGGCGGGCGCAGCGCGAACAATATGGTGAAAGGAGGAAAGTCTCATCCGGGTCTGGCCATACCCGTCCGGCCCTGTCCCCCTCCCCTCCGGCTTCTGGCGGCTCATCGCGGTAGCAGATAGAGCTGACGGTTTTGTGGACCTAGGACTAGATGGCGCCACTAAAACTCCGTATAATAGAAGTTTTGTCGATGATACCAGGTTTTTGGCGCATTTATATTCATGTTGGAACGACAAGAGTTACAGAAAAGTTACCTTTTATCGAGCAGGTATTCGCACAACTTGCTATCTTTCTACAGGACCCCCATTGACGTCATGCCGCGTGGTTCTCATGGCCGCCGCTCGTGGCTGCAGGTCGGAGAATATTCTAATTTTTGCCTCGCGATTACGCGGCGGAATCACAACATTTCAAAGGAAGGAGGTGTGTTTTCTGTCATGTGTGACAAAATGAACAATGTCAAAAGTAGAAGACGCCAATTCTTTCAACGTTAAATTCGTTGGACAGCTCCTTTAACGCTTGATCTTGTTTCGCGACAGCAGACCCCAAGAGATGACAAGTATACTTCTGCGCATGAAGCATACCATTAATCCCCTAGTTGTGTATCACCACTTTAAATATACACGCCGAATCGCAACGCGAAGAAAAACAGACTACGGAGAGAGTACAAACGGACGGATCTCTCCTTTTTTTAACAAAGTAGAAGTACAATTGCGCCGCTAGTGTAATCCTTACATTAGCAATGAGAAAGTCTACATATGTACGGTGAACAGAAACTGCTATTGTTATGTAGATGGTTTAGCGCGTTGGTTTCTCATTTATGATAAGGAAAGAGGTACCTTGAAGACAAACAGACAAGAGAGGCTTGAAAATGACGGACAACATGACTTATAATAATAATAATAATGCCTTTATTTTTCATCACTTGATGGAAGGGAGGTCGGGAAAAAAGCAGTGAAGACAGCTTGACGGATCCCCGGACCCCTACATTGGCAGAACTGAACAGCTCAAACAAACAAACAAACAAACAAACAAACAAAAAAGCTGCAGATACAAAAATAGCTGATACAGAAAACACTCCTTGCTGCACACATCAGCATACAAACCTATTTACACTGTGCGGTCATTGTACATAGTAATTTCCAAGCTTATTCACGGTAAGCGAGTCCAGTTGAATATCGCGACTAATGAAGCATTTAAGTAAATATTGTAAAGTATAGTTTAACATTTGCTGACCATAGTTGGTTCTATGATGGACCATCCTCCAATCTTTGGCGTGTCGTGTTGGATAGGTTACAATGTTTTTAATAAACATCGCGAAAGTCGCCAGGAATGGCTAATTTCGTTTTTTCTCTCGTTTAAAACCAGCGATCAACCTGTAACTGTACAAGTTGTATATAGTTATAATAGCGTATTTTTTGAACAAACCAGCAGTATGGGAGTCATGTGGGCGTTGCAGATAAACCTAACCATTTTATTTTGAAGCAGGAATATCTTTTCTAAGTTTCCGGCTGTGGTCGTACCCCAGGTAGGAGTAAAAAAGAGAGTTGTATGCAATTAGCTTGGCAGAAGTTGGTAAGATAGAGCGGTTGCGTTCTCGTAATTCGACAACACAAGATAGTTTATAGATTACATACTGTACATAGTAATCCGAGGGCATGTTTTCAGAAAAGATAACTCCGAGTGTTTTAAATCTATCAACCGTTTCAATGGGCGTCGTTTTTAAGATTAGGCCAGTAGTGCATGATACGGCCTTATTTTTTGGCCGACAAAGGATGGCTTTTTTTTATGTGTATTCATTTCTAATGAGTTTGCCTGTGCCCAAGATTCTAGTTTCGATAAGTTTCTATTTGCGTGCACTATCAGTAAATTGGGTTCGTCAGCAGAAACAAAAAGCTAGTATCGTCCGTATAAATGACTAGTTCTGCACTTTGATCTATGTTGACTATGTTGTTCACATATATATTAAATAGAAAGTGACCTATGGTATACTTACGTGAGGAACACCTGACACGATAGGTCTAGTTGTAGAGGAACAGCCGTTAAGGTATACGTGCTGTCGGTGTTCAAGGTAAGAGTTCAGAACCATTAACGGGCCGCCACGAAAACCATAATGTTCAAGTTTCTGTAAAAGTATTTTATGATTTAAGCCAGCGGATCTCAAATGGGGTCCGCGGACCCTTTGGGGTCCTTGAAGGCATTCTAGGGGCCGCGAAGCCTCACCTTGTCAGTCAAGTTTGACAATAAAAGTTGTATTTTATTCGATTGAGACGAAACCTTCAAATTTTAAGGTGAGTTCTGTCGCGTGTATGTCAATGGGAAAAGTCTACTTCACACCAGCCCTTAGTTATATCCACTTATTAGATCATTATCATAATTAACCTATACCTTTCCTTCCCCTCACCACGAACGGGGTCCTCCATCATCTCCGCCGATCCACAAGGGGTCCGCGAAACATCACTGGCTGAGAACCACTGATTTAAGCTATCAAAAGTTTTGGTAAAATCGACGAAAGCACCAGTTACTAGCTTTCTACTTTCGAATTGCTCTAGTATATATTGTTTTTGTGCTAGGAGGGCCGCTTCTGTTGAAAGATTCTTTCTGAAGTCAAATTGAGCTGAGTTGAGTAAACCATGATTGTCAGGAAAATGGCTAAACCGTAGATGTAATCACTATCTCAAGAACCTTTGAAAAGACCGGAAGTATCGAAATAGGGCGGTATTTTCTATATCTTCTTTCGCTCCTTTCTTATGCAGCACTTAACATTGGCCAATTGCGTTCCTTTGGAAAAAGAACACTCGTAGCAATAGCAACATTAAAAATATGTGTTAGCAAGGGAGCAATAAGGTCGATGACATACTTCGTCGAGCAAATCTGAATATTATAGGCGTCAGTGGAACCACTGTTTTTTTTAGCTACATTGTTATTGAAATTACTTCCAAAGGAACAACCGGGTCTAAAAATAGAGTTAACATTACTTTGATCAATGTCATTCATTACTATATATCAATACCCTCGCGTTTTGCACAGATATTGCAAAACTTCCATGCAAATCTTTGATAAGTTTTGGCAGTACGTTTTGGCTTAGCGTTCGGTCACACATTGTTAAAACACAGGGAATTCGGCATGAATAAAACATTCTGGCATTCTTCTTTTTTCTTTCTTTTGCTCTTCGGCGTTGTTAACGTTATGCTGAATTGTGCAGTCTTGTTGGACGTTTCAGAATCTATTTACAGCGTCAATTTAAATTTTTCCTGGTACTAAACTTTGCGGAAAACAGTTCATTTTAGGGAAATTAAAACCAGCTTAGCGAAATTTTCTTAGCGGTCCTGGTGCAGCAAGGATTAGGATGGTGGTCGTTGTTGTCCTTATAAATTTATGTCAATGTTGTGCTCATTATAATCTAACACTGTACGGTTTTCAGTACGCAGATTATTCGGCTTACCTCTAATGTTATGCAGATTATTATCTTGCCATTTATATAATTTTGCCTTCATGGTCCAGCAGATTTCTACATATATTTTACATGTTCGATAAAATTATTATTAATATAATTATTATTTAATTACTTCTTTCCCGTGATTGAAAACGCAACTAACATAGTTAATCCTCTCAAACTAGTACTTTTAGGAGACTTTAATGTCCCGGGTATTTGCTGGGAGACAAACACTAGTTCTTCTAGTACCCAGTGTTACACACTACGTCGCGTTGGAGGGCAGTTACACCTATTTGACTTGTTCTCCTTCATGGGCCTGTGCCAGTTTAACAGAGCAAACAGTTGTAAGAGAGGAGTTCTTGATCTTTGTCTCTCAAGCTGTAAAGATGTTTCGGTTGTGGAGAGCATATTTTCTATGGTGCCGATAGACGAATATCGTCCTGCCCTAAACTAACCTTAACCTTAACTGTACCTGTAAATCTGAAATCATAACCAAGCCTCGCTCAGGTAAGAATGCTGCGCAACTTCGCGTCTGGTGACTATGTGTGGTTCTATGCGCGTTTGTCTAACTTCGATTGGTCGCATATTTTGAAATCTTCTGATAACAATCATCAGGTTGTTCAATTCACTAAGTTGTACAAAATAAGAAAGCTTCTGGCATAAAAAATTTAAAAAGACTGGAAGCTCTAAATGGGGGGGGGGGGCGAATTTAGGCTACATAGGCGCCTGTGTTAACAGCAGTAGAAGATTGACTCTAGAATATACCTGAAGTCAGCTAAGGCAGATTTATAGGGATGCTGAACCGAAATTTGGATTGCACAAAAAACGACGGCAGAAGCGTGCAACGGGCAGCTACAAACACCAAAACATCACTCATGCAGCGATATCTTGGACGGATGACCGTATTTGTCTAAAAAAGAGGTGCATTTGTCATATAAGTTGATGTCTTGTTTCGCCGAGAAAAGTATGTTGACGTCACGCGCCTCGTCGGCCTCGTTCAATCGCGACCTCTTTGTCCAAAAATATGGCCGTCCATTCAAGATATCACCTTATGGGTAGTGCTGTAGGGATTCTAGCGTCCCGCCTACCGATCCTGCAAGGTTTTCTGAAATCCAAATTTTGGTTCACCATCCCTTTAAAGCAACCCCCCCCCCCCAGAAAAAAAAACTATTTTAGCATGTTTGATTTAGGGTTTAGGTTAGAATGCGCTAGTTTTCACTGGCGCATTCTAACCTTTGTTTGTTTGATGACGTAGGCGAAACTACGACCAACGTAAGCGACGCCTTCGTGTGTAACTTAAGGTCCCTTTATGAGGACAATAGAGATGATTACCTGCATCCATAATCCTCTGATATGAGTGAGTGGGCACATTTCTATGCTGCCTCTGAATGAAGGTAGGGTTCTTGAATGCACAAAAAAACTAAAGCCACGGAACAATATCTTCTGGTCATATCGGGATACCGGCAGCGCTACTGAAAGCCTTCCAAGAAGTTTTTCCACCTTTCCATTCTGTTATTTTTAAAAACTCGTTAAGATCAGGAGTATTTCCGGATATTTGGAGTAAGGCAGTCGTGGTCCCTGTGTACAAGACTGGCACTCGTAAAGATGTAGCTAACTACAGGCCAGTTTCTCTTCTTTGTACCCTTTTTAAGTTTTTTTTTTCTCAAATGGTAGTGCATAGAAAATTGTATTTTCGTTTAAAAGATGTAACAATTTCGAACCAGCACTGGTTTTTCCTGACTACTCGACAGCAACGAATTTGATTTATGTCTGTGGCATCCAAAGCTGTCTGCCACAGAGTTCAGCTCGACGTTATTTACTTTAACCTGACTAAGACTTTTGTTGTTGTTCATCGCTTACTAATATCAAAACGTGTTGACATCGGTGCATGTGGAGAACTCTACGGGTGATTTCAGACTTACTTGTTAAATAAAACATGTGTTGTCCGTGCCAATGGTGACTTTCCTCCGGAGTACAGTGCCACGTCCGGAACACCTCAGGGATCGGTCTTAGGCCTTTTTCTCTGTACTATCTTTGTTATGGATGGGCACAAACATACAGCAAAGTCTTCATTTTTGCGGCACGCAGATGACATTAAGATATTTAGACACAATGAGAACACTTTAAATTGTGATTTACGCAGACGTAAACTCGTTTAGCAAATGGTGTTTGCTAAATGGTCTCCTTTAAAACAGTACCAAAACAAAAGTCATGTCGTATAGTCGTAAAACAGAATCGACACGTTTTGCGTATAGTGTTCACTCAAATATACTTTGTCGTGCGAGCGAAGTGCGGGACTTTGGAGTGTTTTTTTACTCATCTTTAAGATTTGACGACCATATACCGTATTTACTCGAGTAATTGCCGCACTGTTTATGAAGAAAACCTGAGGGCTCGCTTTTCCGCGGAGCACGCAGTTTGCCAATCACCGCGATCGACAGCATGATTCCAGCTGTTTACAGGTCAGAGATAACGTCTTCGTGCGAAGATACCATCTGTGGAGATTGCATTTGTGGGGAGAATCGCGTTCTCGATCTGGTTATTCGCTATGTTATCTATACGCAACCCAATGATCGGCTGTATATGTGTTCTGTGGGAAAGTAGACGCCAAGGCCTTGTTCATAAATAGTGCGGCCATTACTCGAGTAAATACGGTAGCTCGCATAACCAGCTGTGATTTGCGCACAGTGGGTTTGGTGCGCCAAATTACGAAATAATTTTGTTATCCAGAAACTTGTGTGACTCTTTATCGCTCTTTAACAAGGTATCAATTAGAATATGCGTAACCTCTATGGAATGTAGGTTATAGGACGACGCTGTTATGGCTGGAACAAATGCAAAAATAAATTTTTATCTATATATAGCAGTCGGGCTATCTACGCGATGAAAGACATGCATCGAAAACCAGGATAATAAGTGGCCTAAATGTGAACAGCTTATCAACGTCCAGAAAGGGCAGATCTTGCATTTCGTTTTAAGACACTTCATGGCATTGCCATATGTTCTGACCTGCTGTCCTAGATATTTTTTAGAATACCTCAGACGGCTACTCGTCTGGCAACATCCTTTATGCTCCCCATGCCTTATTACTCTAAAAAATGCCTGCGCGTCTACTTACCGGCAAAACACTCAAAGAGCCAATCTCTGCGATCTATGAAATCAGCTTGGCGAATGATGAGGCGGAACATCCATTTAGACCTAAAAATAAGTCTGCGCTGTGGCACTCCGCAATGCAAAGCGTCATGTTTGGATTGCGTAATGCCACAGTGCAGACTTAATTTTGAGGTCTACACATAGGTTCCGCCTCATCATTCCCTGAGATAATTTCTTAGATCGCAGAGATTGGCTCGTTCAGTGTTATGCGAGTAAGTAGACGCGCAGGCATTTCTTAGAGTGTTGTAGCGCTTATACTGTTTGAGGGTGAGACTGTCCAGTGTCTTTATGTATTCAGTCAATTCTTTGAATTCTATTTTTGTTTTCAGTGTTCCAAAGAGAAGGCTTCTATGAATCTTTTCGACACTACCAGAAAACAAAGAATTTCATTATTATTATTATTACTATTATTATTTTTATTATCTTTTATTAATATTATGATCTAGGTGTGTATTGAATTTAATATTTTATGGACTGTGTGGCTTTGATGGTCCCGCTTTTGTACATAGATATACTAAAATCGCCTGCAATAAATGTATTAATATTATTATACTCAATTTAATCTTATTTTTACGGTGCTTTTATTTAAACTCAATTAAAGTGAACGTCCTGAAGAAGATAAAAAAACTTCTTTGTTTTGATGACATTTTAAACAAGTTGAAATCAGAATTAGTTATGGTGCACATTGCAAACTCGCCATCGTGATTCGTATTCTTTCCATCAGTGAAATACATGGAAATGAACTGTAATGGTGGTTTATTCTGGTCCACGTTCATGAAATATTTGTGATAGCGATCAAGCCCTAAATTCTGTTTTCACAATTTTAAAATATGTGTGCCTGTTTTTCCATGGAAAACGACGACATTTAAATTTCGATAAAATTTCTCTTTCATGATTACTTTTTGTTGTTTTGGTGGACCACAATAAACCCTTTCATTAAAGCGGTTTTTTTTTTTTTTGTAAAGGGTAACATTTGAGGTTACGAATATAGATTTTACAAACTTCATGCAACAATCGATTTTTGGGTGTTTTTTTTAAGAATCCGTCTAACTTGAACAGTGATGACTCAGTGTTTAAGCACTGTACATTCACCAGCATTCACAATGAATATTGCTTTGATTTAACATGCCGCAAGTAAGAACGAAAATGTTGAACGCTTGCGAAGGCAACATATATGTCCCTAGCGCGACGGTTAGCACGCGCAGAACATCACCCGTACTTTAACAAATATATCTTCCCCTTATATCAAAAAAGAATAAGAAGAAAAAACTAGCGGGAAAACTGAGCACAAGTGTGGACAAAGAGAGTATAAAAAAATAAAACATAATGGCCAGTGTTCTTGTTTTGCTTACCCTTTTACGGAGTTTCATATGTTTGCAACAACCTACGGGAAATAGAACTCTCTACACCGCCGGAAAAAAAAATCATAGGAAAAACTCTGCTGAACTTAGAACAGCACGAACTCTGCTGAGTTCTTCAATTTTTTGTTTTGTTTACCACTATTTTTTTATTTTGTGAATAATCCTTGGGTGTCATTCTGTGGAACTGTTACTTTAGCGGAAAAACACTTCCTCCTATAAGTTACTGCATTCAGCAGTAAGTTGTAATTGTAGGTCCTATTGCGGTTCATTTGTCTTTTTTCATGCTCCAAACTACAGGAAAGGAAACATTCAGGAACATCCATTTTGTCGATAATATTCAAGGATACTTGACGTTTCTTTTTAAGACAATGTAAGTGGATTAGGACGACCCATTTTATTTAATCGACGTTCGAGTCATTCAAATATTTCAAGACATTTAATCATCCTCCGGTATTCTAACCTTGTTCATCTTCAAATCCAAGCCCTCTAAACGTTCACTTATTGTATTATGGCTCCTTGTGGTAGTTAAAGGGGCGATGCAACGATTTTTGTACTTGGCGTAAATACCACTCAGTATAAATCCCTGATGTTAATAACCCACGAAACACGCGTTCGTTTTTCTCCTCATGCACTGGTATTTGAAGAAACAAAATGTAAGAACCACTAGCAGAGTTCTCCCCCTCAACTCGCAGACAGAACGAGTGGCCACGTGATATGGAACCGATTGTATGCCGCCAACGGGTATATACCTTTTCCACAAGGGCGCAGCCATCTTGAATGTCGACAGTTCCGGTATACGGTAGAACACCGTTTTGACCTCTCCGCGTTGCTGGAAGGTGCTTTCAAAAAATACGTAATTGTCACACATTCTTGTTTTACCTAACCTACATTTTCACGCATATTCCAGGTTCAAATGTTTCATAGTTTTTCGGCCCACATACCAGTTACGGAACCCACGTGACTCAGAATGACCGGAAACAGAAAACGTCTATAACAGCAACGCACTGCCTTTTGGCCAAGCGAAGGACACGCGCTATGTTCCAGACATTGTTAGGGTTGGGCTATTGTCATTGAAACGATGAAACTACCGCAATGCTTGTCGAGCTATTGATTATCGCGAGCCAAAATCAAGTGGTCACGCAATTCTCGGATCCAATCCATAGAGTAAATATAGGGTACGCTAGAGGTTCAACTGGCGCTAATGTCTTTGCGACTTCCCGAAGGCAAATTGAAGCAGACAGCAACCAGTCTACTTTTGCGGTGCTCCTGTGCATTCCTGTGGGAAAACCCGCGTGCATTTCGTCTCCTCGCCGGAAAATAACGTGGAACATTTTGTTACTTTGGTAGTACCGAAGAGTATGTACCCTTATTCGCATTGTAAAAGTGTAATTTCTTTAGTTGGTGCATTTTCTTCATCAGTGAACGACTTATAAATTCTTCGCTATATTTCAAGCCCAAACCTGTGTTCAGCAGCAGGAGTGTAAAACCTAGAGGCGATTTTACGCAAAATAACCATGGATAGGGATATATGTACAGTGTGTATCATTAGCCTGGGGCCTTCAACGCGTCACACGAAGTCATAATACACGACCGCACGCCTCTACGATATTCATCCAGATCGGAACGGGCAGCGGAAGAGTGAGCCCGTTCTACATCTGGGAAGAGTTTCTCGAATAGATAACCGAAAGGGGAAAGCCTGTTTTTTATACATTTCATTCACATATCTGTCGTGACTGTGTGCGCCTCAGCCTAACAAAACGATTTTTGATGATAAATGATATTTTAATATTTAAACTTTAGTTAGTCTCTATTGAAAATAACGTTTCTTTTTTCGTATTTCATTTGACATTTTAGGTATACTTAAAAAAAGACACTTAAACGTACTGTCTAGTTTTGTCTAGCAACGTAAAACTAGTAAGCAGAAGAGAAAAAAAATACAGTTCGATCTCGTTTTTATCAAACATCTTGCCCCGTGTTTTTTTTTTTAATGTTAGGTTTAATTTGGTCTAAACAAACGCGACTAAAGTACGAGGACCAAAATCCATTTCCGAAGCTTTTCGACTCACAAAACCCCTTTTACCTCCATTAACGCCATGTTTGTTCTCTCCCCTCTCTCTCTCTCTCTCTTTCAAACAGCCATAAAAACAATTTCACTCCCGTTCTTTCAAGCGTCCTACCACGCGTCAAAAACGATTACACCAAATATTCGGTCACTTCAACCACTCGTTCAAAACTGGCGAACACTTCGTTTAGTCGCGTAGCACTCCGCCAGAAGACGCTTTTACGCTAAAATATAAAATGTTATGTTAACTATAACAATATTAATAATAAAATATTAACACTAAACGCTTCGCCATCCTCCTACCCCCGAACGTTTTTTTTTTTTTTTGTTAAATCTAGAGGTTTGAAGAGGAGTCGGCTCTCGAGTCTGGCAACACAGCATGAGCTCACGCGCCGCCTGATGAAATGATTCATCGTGGCGTTGAAAGAAGTGTTACATATTTGGTTATTATTTGCCAGGACTCGATTCATCGCCGATTCTTCACGCTGCAAAATATAAAAACGGACAAAGAACTATAAGATAATAATAATAAAAAAGATAATAGGAGGGGTGAGGACAGCGACAAAAGCATGGTTGAACGATTCGTATAAAATGATAAACACTTCGTTTTAAGATCTCTTTCAATATAAGCGTCGTCCGTATTATTATATACTGTATATGTATATATATATATTTTTAGAACGAAGATTCCCGCTGTTTTTTCGCCGCGTTACATAACGCGGGGACGGGAGGGTGCAAATATAAATTGTAACCAGTCCCCCGCTGACACCACCTGCGCTGTCAGCGACACGCTGCGTCTGAAGTTTGAACTAGGCAAAAGGGGATGAGAAACAAGAAAAAAAAAGAACTTATAGACTGGGTAAGGTGGTATGCTAGGCGAGTTGGTATTCGTTAAACATAATAATAAAAAAAACACAAAAGGACTGGGTGGATTTGTTCTGTTTATGCCACAGCTTATCCCACCGTCCACTTCAACTGAGGTGGTGCTGCTGTCGCGAGCGAGGCTTGTCACAGTTAACAGTTTGTGCTGCATAACTTTACGACCGGAAGTAGCGATGTTTTTTTTATTATAGTAAAGGGGGTTTGAAAGATTCTGTTATGATTGCGTATTGCGACTTGTAGCGTGTATGCTTTTTTTATTTATTGTGAGCGTGGTTTGTGTTGGGAACGTTTAGAAGTATGAAAAAAAAGATGGTGGCTTTACGAGGGAACTTTTGAAGGTAATTGGCGTGAGCGTTAATCAGATTACGCACATGGTAGCTTACATTAACGTGAAATGTAGGGATGATTGCGTTTCTGTAGGTGCGCTTAGGTGGAAGGGTTGGTGCGAAGGGTTTGGAACCCTAGAGTTCGCTTCGGTGGAAGGGTTGGTGCAAAGGGTTTGGAACCCTAGAGTTCGCTTCGGTGGGAAGGATGAGGGAAGTGCTGCTGCACAATACTACCATTCGCACCTTCATTTGGGATGCTCGAAGCGTAGCTCTGTCTTCGCTTGCTGCGGCGCAGTGCGCTACCTTCTCTGCCGCAGTCAGTGTTCACCATTATTTTTACTTTTTTTTATTTATTCGTTACCTACATTTCGCCCTGGGGCCATTATTGTAGGGGTAATTTACATGTAAACACAACAAATACACATATGGAATCTTTGTTTTGTATTTTTTTTCTTCCTTTGTCGATCCAAGGTGAGAAAATACAAACGCGACAGTAAGCGCGTCATTTACTAGCCTTTGTTCTTTGGCTGTCCTAATAGAGGCTTCCGATCTTCGTTTAAGTCTATATACGTATTTAGCGTAATGATATATAATAACAAATAAAAGTAGACACCAACCAAATCCTCGTTTAAAGGCGGAACTCTACGTTTGAGACCGGCTCGGTCTCTTCTTCAGGGGTTGACTGCGGCTATGGCCGTTGAGAAGCAGTATTCTGTTTTCTTCTTCTTCTACGGTAGTGTCTATCGTTTTGTATCGGTGAGGTGGCGAAGTCCGTTCACGTAGACGGTCGACAGAGTGCCGAGGGATCTATTTATGTTTTCTGGCGTCGTTTGTATGTGCCAGGATTCAATAAAAAGTCTATGTCTGGGATGGGTCTTTACGCTTTGTCTTTTTTCTCTTTACGTGTTTACGCTCTGACTTCGGAGAGGAGACAGCGCAGCTTGCAAAACGGTATGTGAACGCTACACGAAGCATCTCTACATTTAAGACCCACCTTGACTTCACAATGGCGTGCCGGGATTCTCACATTGTTCCGCAGAGCCTTCGTCTTAAACGTTTGGTTCATACACCGGAGGGACAAAAGATCGTCGAGCAAGCTGAACACCGTTTAGTTAAAGCTCGGATTCACGAATGCCATACCACCTTAAAGAAAAAGAAATCGGACCTATTTTTTACTCGCCGACAACTAGAACACCGTATTCCATCTCTGCTCCCTTATTTACAGTCCTTCGCCGACAGCGTTGCTTCCACTTCTGCGGAAAAGCAACGAGTGTCTCAGAGCAAGAAATTCTTGAGGCTGAAAGAAAAGGAACAAGCAAAACACAGCACCGATTCCGCCAGGTTTGTCACAAACCTATCGTCTCGACAACTCTCTCATTGTGAGATCGCTGCCTTAGCTAAAGGTCACAGCTTCAATATGACAACAACGAGGCCACCACTACCGAAAATGGTTGCAACCCTTGAAGACGGAATCGCTCACCTGAATCCAAACACCCGTGAACGCGTCCGACAAAAGGTGATTGGCATCCTGTCAAAAATACCTCAACATCAACGGTACAACTTACTTAGAGAAGAGTCAAGTGCGCTCCGGGCGCTTCGGGAGGATGACGACATCGTTATTCTTCCAGCAGATAAAGGTAATTCAACCGTCGTCCTTGACCGAATAGTCTACGAACAAAAGGTTCTGGACCTTCTTGATACCTCCGCTTACGAAAAACTGAAAAAGGACCCTACACCACAAGTTCAGGACAGGATGAATAAGATGCTAACGGATATTTTCAAAAAGCATCCAGACTCGAGAAGCCTTCACCTGCGACTTCTTTGTAGGAATGGATATGCACCGGGTTTCTACGGCCTTCCAAAGATACATAAACCTAGCATTCCTCTCCGGCCCATCGTGGACTTCACAACATCACCACTTCGAGGTCTGTCAAACTACCTTCACCAGACTCTTTCGCCTCTTGTGGGCAAAACGACGACATATATACGAAATTCCAACGACTTCGTGGAACAGATTTCGACGTTGAAGGTGACCACTGAAGAAAGCCTCGTATCCTTCGACGTCATCTCGCTATTCACAAGCGTCCCGGTTCCCCTGGCTGTCGCCACGGCCAAGAACGCCCTCGAGAAAGACCAATCCCTGAGCGAAAGGACAAAACTCAGCGTGGAGGAACTCTGCCGCCTGCTTGAGTTCTGCCTAAGCAGCACCTATTTTAGTTTCAAGGGAGAATTCTTCAAACAGTCCAGTGGAACCGCAATGGGTGCCTCCATTTCCGTCACAACAGCGAACCTATGTATGGAAGCCATCGAGGAAAAGGCGCTACAGTCATTTCACACGGCCCCCAAGGTGTTCTTGAGGTACGTAGATGACTGCTTTTGCATCCTGAAAACGTCGGAAGTGGACACGTTCCTTACCCACCTCAACTCCATTGAAACGTCTATACAATTCACCGTGGAGCATGAAAAGGACAATACCTTACCTTTCCTCGATGTGCTCGTCAGAAGACAAAATGAAGAGCTCCAGTTTTCTGTCTACAGAAAACCGACACATACTGGACGTTATCTCCATTTCCATTCCAATCACCCGGCCTGTCACAAGGCATCAGTGGTCAGAACGCTCTTATCCAGGTCAGAAAATATCTGCTCATCCGAAGCTGACCGTAAAAAAGAGGAACACACCATCTTCGCCGACCTACAACGTAACGGTTATACAAGCAGCTTCATCCGCCGCATTGCGCGTCATCAAGCCCGAGATCGCCGACACCTGCAACTCCCAGCAAGCACACAGACCCGTCCTACCTCACGCATCAGCGTTCCTTACATAAAAGGTACAAGCGAGGCGCTGGCACGTGTACTGGCCAAAGAAGGGATCCAGGTGGCCCACAAGCCGATGTCTACGCTTGGTAGACTCATGCCCCGTCCAAAAGATCGCCCGCCTAAGGAAAGAGCACAAGGCGTCATTTATAAAATTCCCTGCGCGGACTGCCCGGTCGCATACATCGGGGAAACGAAGAACTTTCAGGAGAGAATCCGCCAGCATAAGAACGATGTTCGAAAGTTCGACCATGAACGAAGCGCCGTAGCCGAGCACTGCGACGTCAAGGACCACAGAATTGACTTTGCCAACACCAGCATCCTGGCTGTTGAGACCCATCCCAGACATAGACTTTTTATTGAATCCTGGCACATACAAACGACGCCAGAAAACATAAATAGATCCCTCGGCACTCTGCCGACCGTCTACGTGAACGGACTTCGCCACCTCACCGATGCAAAACGATGAGACACTGCCGTAGAAGAAGAAGAAAACAGAATACTGCTCCTCAACGGCCATAGCCGCAGTCAACCCCTGAAGAAGAGACCGAGCCGGTCTCGAAGCGTACACCTAAGAAAAAGGAGCGAGAAAGGTAGCAACGGCGACTGTTCCTCTTTGTTGTGGTCAAGTTGCCCAGAGAAGTGGAGGAACGGTAAGTTTGGAT
>JAZHYW010026164.1:0-29662 GCA_037355805.1 Ixodes ricinus | reverse complement strand
GAGAGAGAGAAAGAGAGAAGTTGACGCGTGCTGACGTCAGGGCTTCGGACCAATGGGAGCGTCTCACGCGTCACCCCCTCCTCCTCCTTCTCCCCTCCCTCCGGCGCTGACAAACGAGAGACACCACCGGGTTTTCGCTCAAAACGAGCGTTCTAATCTGGCCGGTCGTGGTTCTAATGCTAATGCATTAAAAAAGAAAAGGACTACCTGCCAAATGTGATCGGTATCATGCTCGATGCTCGTGCGGTCTCGGCGGCAAGAAAAGAATATGGTTAGTGGAGCTTATGATGGCGATAACGCTTCTCAACGGCTGGACCGATTGACATCCCTGTTTCACGGGCCTATTCAAGGACCTTCAGGGGTCTTGGAAGAATCGGCAATCCAGCGAACGCCGAGGGCCACGCGCAGAGTCGTGATCGCGTATAAAGGACCTGGATCTGCATTGCTTTGAAACGGTGTCCCTATTAGCGAGAACAAGTGAAGAAAATATCAGTGGTCCTAGTGCATCGCGTGTGGTCGAGTGAGATAGTTAGCTCTTATTTATTTACACACACCTACTCATCGTTGATAAACAAGCGTGTGGTCACGCGATAATTGTGAGCGCACCGCGCATGCGCAGAGAACACACAGATAACAGAAAGGACCGTATCGAATGCCCGACGGTTTGAGCGCGAAACGGCGGGATAGGCGGCAATCCCGCGAACAGACGGTTTCGTTCGTTCGTCTTTACACCGTTACGCGTTATGACAAAGGAAGTAAAAAAATAAACAAATATGTTGTTGTTGTTGTTGTTTTTTATTTTTAATTATGAGGGAAGGATGCAGAGATTCGGCAGCATCGCCAAAGTGGGCAGTGCGCATCCGGGAGCAGTTTCGAAGACGCGCTTGGCGGCTGCAGCAGCGAGAATTCCGACAGCAGCAGCACCGGTGCGGCAATATATACGCGAAGGTGGCATTTCCGCACGGAAGCGAGGCATTGCCCGTGACGTGTCCAGCCGACCTTCGCCGACTAATTGCGTCCAATTTTCTCCCGTTACCACCTCTCAGGCGTCACGTGCAAGAGGAAGACACGACCGGCGGGGGCGTGTAACGAGCCTCGCAATGGGGCACGAAACAAGAAGACGGCGAACAACGCCACGAAAACGAAGCTCCAATCGAGTAGAAAGGTCGAAGCAAAAAAGAGGTCGTGTTTATTTGGCGGAGATAGCCGCCCTTGGCGAGGTTTCGCGGTGGATGTCGGGGTACGTTCGAAGAGCGTATAGGTCGTGGCCCGCTAAACTTAGCGGGGAATCACATCGTCACGTGATGTCACAATTTGCCCTCTAGATATAGCGGAAAAACGTATCGGCTACATTTACTGTCACGTGACACCGTGACGCCCCCGTGTTGAATCAACACCGTCCGCTAAATTTAGCGGGGGAACCACAATGTCAGGTAACACTGTGACGCCACAATTGACAACCTGAAGGCTAAAACACACACCCGCATACGTTGGAATGGGTGAAATTGGTTTGTCCCTTGTTCCGCGATTACGAGCGGAAAGACCGTTCAGCCGACGGGCCCCTTATAGATCCACGGGGAAAGGGGAAAAGAGGCTATGGATAGAGAGAGAGAGAGAAGGAGGGGTAGGGAAGGTGAATCCGAGGCCATTACGGCGACCAGCGTCCACACCGAGTCTTTTCCATTTGCGGCTCATCGTCCCTGAGCGCGGTCGTTCGTTACGTGACTCACTCACGTCGGTCGCCACCGCCGCGTCGCCGACGGATGGTGACTGGCGGCGGTGCGAAGGAAAAAGAACAAAGTAACTCCATCGCTTCGTATACTATATACACAGAGAAAGAAAGAGAGAGAGAAGACTGTTTCCGATCATTAGTGATAGGACCGCAGGTAGAGTACATAAATACGAGACGCCATAAAGAAAAAAATAATAAAATAAAACTCCCCTTTTTTTGTTTCGCTGTTTTCTGGTCCTCGAAGCCCGGATGTGGGGAAGGATTTACAAGCCTACGTTGCTCCCATGAGTGGCTGAGTAAGCACAGGGGAGCAAAGCTCGAGCGGAGAGCGAACCCCAAGTGACCATGACGTGATCAAGTACACGCTAAAAGGTATTTTTCCTTGTTAATCTAGTGTTTTTTTGTTGTTTTTTGTAGGCGATGTATCCACTTTGTATTGTGCCCTACTGAACTTTCTACACTGGGCAGGAAACATAAGTCAGTTAACGCGTCGTCTGAGCAACGAAGTTCGAAAGTCGTGACGTCATTGGGTAGGGCTCGCGATCCTGGAATGCCTCGTTTCGCAAAGGCACTCAAATTTAATTTAATTTATTCTCCATTTCACACAAACAGGGCGAAGGGGGGGGGGAGGGGGGGTTGGCCGATCGGGCAATTCGACGTGGTCCTCGGCCCCCGCATGGTCACGCACGGCACCGTTCCATCAACAGATATCCCAGGCGCTGGAGTCGTCACTACGCGAGCCGAACCTGGTATTTGCTGAATACTTTCCCAACGACAAGGCCGTACTGTTTGGTTTTGTGACGTCACCTAAAGAAGGCCAACGCGGGGTCACGAATTGAGTAAGAATGATGGGTCAGCGTTCGGCTGGGGCTCCTGTACTCAATCAATAAACACGAGTTGCAGTCGAACACAGCGCTCGCGTCCAATACGTGCCCCGCACCCGCCTCCGATAGATGACGTAGGAAACACGCAGAAGTAGGCCTCGTTATCCAGGAGGTGTTGATCCGTGCACGCCGTTTGTCACGTGGCCCTCTCATTACGTGTAACGGCCGTTCCGGAAGGAAACGGCGCTTTGTAACCCGTGTGACTCGTCTCGGTGTCGTCGTTGGCATCAGATTTTTCTCGCTTCTCACCGTCCGCGGCCGCTGACGCGTGGCTTCCCCGCGCGCGTGACGTCATCGCGTGACCTCACGGAACGGAGTCCAGTCGAAGCACGTAACCGCGCCGACGTCGTGTGTGTAACGAGCCGGCCGCCGCGCCCCCCCTTCGTTCGTTGCGGCGGTGAGGTCACCCCGCGGAATCTTGGCCGCTTCGGGATTTCTCCTCACGTCCACCTCCTGACATTATGCACCCGAGCGAGGACAAAACAGCGCGGCGGTCCTTGGGCGCGATGGCGGCGCTGGAGGACACCAACCTCTCGTTCCTCGCCGGACGCCCGACAAGGCGAGGAGACGCGTAATTATAGTATCGAGCCGCTGACCAGCGCAGAGTGCTCCCTTTACGGAAAAGCGAAGTGCATCGCGGAGTATATCGGGAATCGTTATCGGACCGGACCGATGTACTATAAACTAGTTTTAGTATATCGTTCCGAAACGATACCCGATACTCCGCCGCGGAAACCTTTTGAGCATGCATTGCATACCGTTATCGGAGTTACCGGAACGGTCTACAAAGAACGCACTACTATAATTCCTACTACAACAGAATCGCGACCGCCTGCTCTTGTGGTGCTCCAAAACCCTCCTCTACTTGCAAGGATGTATGGATGAATACGGTTGTACCCATTAAAGGAGCTGTGCAACGATATTCAGTTGGAACGTTTTTCACTTTGCACGAGCTTACTGGCACTACTGGGACTCAAGGATACTCGCACGCAACGCCACTGGCCAAGAAACTCCTTTGTTGCGGTGTAATTTCAAGGAGAAAAGCGGTCATTTTCATTCAATCTCTCCTTTGCAAAATTTGATGACGTAACGTGGGATCGCAGTACCCTCCAGTGACGATATTTGAATGCGGTTCATAGATTGGACCCGAGCATTGCGTGGGCACTCGATTTGGGCTCGTGATGATCACTAGCTCGAGAAGCATTCGGGTAGTGGACCGTGTCCAATCGCTGCAACGACGACAATAGCCGAGCCATAACAATGTCTGGAACTCAGCGCGTGTCCTGTGCTTTGCCAACCCCAGCGCGTGGCTATGACCAACATTGGCGGCATATAATCGGTTCCAGGTCACGTGGCCGCTTGTTCTGGTTGCGAGTTGAGGGGGTGAACGCTGCTCGTTTTTCTTTAATTTTTTTCTGGGACTTCTATTGCGTGGGGTCAAAAACGAACGCGTGTTTCATAGGTCATTAATATCAGGGATCCGTTCTAAGCGGTATTTGCGCAAAGTGCAAAAATTGTTGCATTGCCCCTTTAAATAAAAAAATCCGCACAATAAAAAAGGGGGGCGCGACAGAAAGAGAAAGAGAGAACAAGAAGATAAAAAAGACAAGCACTGTGGCGCCGTTCAAACAGAGAGAGAGAGAGAGAGAGAGAAAACAAGAAGATAAAAAGACAAGCACTGTGGCGCCGTTCAAACAGATCAAGGGCCGCCGTAACCATGCAGAAATGAGCCAAAGAGCACGCTAAAAAGCTCGAGGTACACCTAAGCACTTCTTATGAGTTGTGAATGCGAAAGCATGCACGCCGCTCGTCCGCTCCCTTTGTCGTCTGCTGCGCACTTTTCGTCGCCGGTCAGCGCGCGTGCTCCCCTGGGCACGCTGACCTTGGAGACTCCGGTGTTAACGGCGCGCTGATGGACACGCAGCGCCATGGGGTGAGCGGTCGTGGAAACTGACGAGCGCAGCGGCCAATGAGAGCCCCGTCGACGCGCGCCAGCCAATGGAACCGAAGGCGAAATCGCGGAAACTAGGTGCCGTTTTCGAGCTTCAAACTGATGACGTCAGCCCGCTCCATGGGACAGGTAATGCTTTGGCATTAAAACGGCCTGTGACGCTGCCTTTCAAGCGCGCATTATGAACCTTCTCCACTCGTATAGTCGTTTCCAGCAGCAAGTCCTATGAAGCCCTAGTAACTCTATTTACAAACTTCCTTTGAAAAGGAATCGGCTCTTTCGAGGCCTCGACCAGTCCCCGTGATCGACATCAGACGCAGATGCGGAAACGACCACGCGATGATAGCGCGGATAAACTATACCCAGCGCTGTCCCCGAAATGCGAAGCGTATAGAGGTAGAATGTTCCCACGGAGAAGCGAAAGTCGTCCTCCCACGTGCTTAATCTCGTAGGCTCTCGTTCCGGCAAGGTTCAGAGTTTAGCACAGATCCCGTTTCGTAAGCGAGCCTCGATGCGAGCGTCACTGGAAACGCAATCCACTGACGGCGTGACCAGGGGAATGCGTCTGCCTCGTATGGCCTCATGCGCCTGCGAAAGAATGACTACGAAAGGCCGGCGGCGCCAAAGCGTCGCCACCGAAATCCTATTCTTCCATCGGAGGAAAAAAAAAAACACCTCCCTTTTCTATGTTCTTTGTCCTTTCTCTAGATCAGCAGTCATCAGATAGGGGTCCGCGAAACCTTGCCTCATCACTCAAGCCCGGCGGTAAAAGTTGTGTTTTTCAGATTACAGAAGAAACGATCCAATTTTCGGGTAGTTTTCTCATGTGTATGTAATTGAGAATCATAATCAATATTATAATTAACCCTAGGCTATAACTTTCCTTCCAGTCTCCACGAACGGGGTCCTCATCTTGTCCGCATGCCATAGGGTCCGCGATACATCAATGGCTGAGAACGACGGCTCTAGACGTCACGGATCAGAAGGGCAGACGCTCATTCCGTGAGCGTGATAGTGCCGAGAGTCAATAACATTCTTTCTAAGTCACTTAGTGACTGCCAATTGTCGCCACAGGCAAACTTTGCTTTATAGATGCATGCCGATAGATTCATATATTCAGAGGACAGTGCGGAGATCAGGGACGCCCTAAAACTACTTGTAAGGCGATATCTCAATTGATTTAGAAATAGACGTCGTAGACTTTATTAGCCGTTGAGGCACTTGGCAACTACCTTTTAGTCGCAATTTTGACAAACACGACGAGACGGAGTATTCTCTTCTTTGAGACATGACGTCAACAAATATATCGCTCTAAGTGTATTTGAAATATCCTGTTAATGTTATTTCTAGCATCGTTAAACTGAAATGGCTGAACCAGTTTCAACAGCTCCAAAGCAGAGGTCACACTGCTAATACTTCATACAAAAAGACTAGCCTGCAAACACGAGTCAGCTCAATATTCGTGGTTCGAATGCCGCCTGCCCAAGTTTCTCCCTGAACTCACTGCCACGCGGCAGTCTGAAGCGGCGACTCGCGTTCGATTCTGCATGCAGACTGTGTTTTGTGTGACGCTATAAGCAGCGTGATTCCGGCTTTAGATAGGCTTTTTTGTGTTAATGCTCCATTTTTCGTGTAGGATCTGTTAATATGTAGCGCATTTATTTCTGTTTGTCGGCACTGTTATGCGATGAGTTATAAAATGTCGCAATTTGTTATGGGGCATGCTATCTTGTGCACGCATGCTTCCGCGTGAAATTTATATTGCGCCACACGTGTATATCATGTCTTAAAAGTTAAATGTACCAACAGTATAAATAAATAAAAGAAACAAAAGAGAATACGGGGGTAGGGGGGGGGGCATACGCGAGTGTTTGCCCGCCGCCCAGCCGGAACAGCCGGTCCCTCTCGAGTTCCTTACAACCTCTCCGTTCCGCGTAGGGACGAGGAGAGATCCTCTCTGCCACACCCCTCCCCCTTTTTTTTCTTCCGCCCCTCTGCCTCCGTAGCGATTCCGAAGACTGCAACCACGCCTCAGGAGAAATCAGCGTTGCCAGACACACAGCGACGTCCAAGATGGCGGATTATACCCTTTTCAGCGATTAAAAAATACTTATCCTATCGGAACAGAAATGGTGTCTAAAGAAGAGTGCTATATTTATTCTCCAAAAGAAAAGTGCTTACTTCAGCAATTGAACTTGCGGGAGAAAACCGAGAAGGGACGGACAAACACAAACTTCCAACTGGCAACAACATTTATTTACACCAAGAGTACGCTTATATACAGGAAAAGGGGATGACAAAAAGGGGGGGTGGAAAGGAGGTAGAAAGAGGGGGGGGGGAGGAGGATCGCTATGCCGTCAAGGCTGGGTCGCTGTCGGGAACGCAGGGGCAGACGGCTCCGAATCCAACGGTGAATTCCGCTCGCAGATCTTGAGCGCTCCAAAAGCGCTCCATTTGGAGCGTGCATATTCCGCTCGCAGATCTGGCTCGAGCTGGTCATCTTCCGCTCGCAGATCTCTAGCAGCGCCTGCTCCACGGAGCGCCCCAAACCCCGCCGAACTTGCTCTGCGGGATTTCACAGATCTCTCCGGAAATACGGGAAGTACAGAGTGCTCTACGTCATTTCCTAGGCAGTGCGCATGCGCGGCGTGCGCGGCGCGGCGAAGTTGGCGGGTCGGCGGGGCCACGGTCGGGTCGTCGAGTTGGATCTGTTCGGGTGCGTCGGTTGTTTACGCGGGATTGTGACGGCTCCAACGCTTCTACCTCGCGTAGATCGGGGATACAAAGCCGGGACTGTGGAGCGTGGTAAATCGTAAGCGCTGACATCTGCGATCGTGAGAGGAAGAACGAGAAAAAGAACAACAGAAAAGCCGGAGGCAGACGCAAGGTTAGGCCTGTTCATTCTGCAGCCAATGATTGTTTACCTTTCTACACGGCATTCCGCCGGCGTTTTCCCGTGCAATAAAGCAGGAAGAGATTAGTCAACGACCGTGCAAGTGATAGTTTGTTATTTCTGTGTTTATTAAAGTCGTACCAGAAATCTGAACTCCACCGCTGGCAATCGCTGTCCGTGCCCCGCCGCTTCGAGGCGGCCGAAAGGTATGTGACGGTGCCGAACGCGGACGTCTTCGTTATTTGCGACATGGGCGCCGTGGTGTACGTATAATTTCGCCCGGCCTGTGTCGCGTGTTATTTCTGCGTCGGAAAGATCTGTCGGCTGAGGCGTTGGTGGGCTTGTCAAGTTCGAGCAGCGGCCATTTTGAACGGCGGTGGGGAGGGGTGGGGAGGCCGCTCCAAAAATGCGAGTTTATCTTCCCCTCGTCGATTTGGAGCGGGTACCTACGGAGCGGAATTTCGCCTCCCTCGCGGATTTTGGAAAGCGCTCCGGATCTACGAGTGGAATTCACCATAAGAAATCTAATCTCCTTCCCCGAAAGGGCAATGGAGGGGGATCCGATGTTGTCCTTTTGGATCGACACATGGCGAAAGCTTCCTGTATCTCCCGGCCATACTCCTCGAGGTGTGACCGCCGATTCTTGTGGTACCTCCATACCTCCTTTCCACCCCCCTTTTGTCATCCCTTTTCCTGTATATAAGCAAACTCTTGGTGTAAATAAATGTTGCTGCCAGTTGGAAGTTTGTGTTTGTCCGTCCTTCTCGTTTTTCTTCCGCAAGTTTAATTATCCATACCAACCCGCTCGTTCTGTCCCTGCTACTTCATTCTTCGCGTAATATATTCAATCATCTCCAACGCTGTTTATAACCGGAGTTACGTTCGAAAACCACCCGTAGCCCCATAGACCCACGGCAATATTCGCAATTTAATGGCCACCATAAACACGGAGCCCAGCGCTTCCAAGCCCCCTTGCGTAGCTAGCTCACTGCGCGCACAGAGGTTCAGAATGGAGTTCGCGCCGCAGCAACACGACGTTGCCTCGTGTACGACGAACAGAACCCCGCCGCTACCCACCCACCCCGTTATCGGAACCGCGTGAAATGAAAAGGTAAAGAAAAGGCAGGGGGAAGAAGCGAGGGGGAGGGGGGGGGGTGTTCCGAGGAGTCCCTTCTCCGAGCTTCCCCGACCACGGCCACCCCACTCCCCGACAGAACGGTATGCGCGTCTTTCAACTCCCCTCTCCCCAGCCCGGGAAAGAAATAGCGACACGACAGCAGCAGCAGGCGGCAAGCAACAGACGCCAGTCAGGCGGGCAGGCCGAAGCGCCAGGTGGCTTCCCTCTCTTTCCCTTTCTCTCTCTCTCAGCTGGGATTCCTCTCGATCTATTGCGTCGCCGAGCTGTGTCGAACTTGCTGCTATAACTGGAGTCGTTGGATACGGTAGCCGACGGTGACTCTTAGATAGCTTTCCATCTATAGAGAGGGTATTCACCGGACGCCATATTTGAGGACGATGTTCAGGGCGCATGCTCGGAACGAGCTCGCATTAATAGGCTGCTAAGACCGGCAGTCTTGATGGCGCGGAATGCACGTTGAAAAGGAAGCATGGAAAGTCAGCACGCGCTCAGCAGTCGAGCACACAGCTATGGCCGCCAGTGAATACTCTCAAAGCACGGTGGAAGGCAACGCGCGCGTGCTGGAGACCGGTCACCCACTGAAATAGAACGGCAGGGCGTCTCTTTCCGATGCCCTGCCTAGATACAGCACGAGATCGTTGCCTTCCACCGTGCTTTGCCTGCGCGTCCACGCTCGACGTGCCCCGAGACGTCAAAGCACCATCGAAGGCAGGAAGCTCGCACTAGGGGGCGGGACAACTGAAGGACGCCTCTGCCGTTCTCATTCTGCCTGTGACTATGCATATAGTGACTCTAGTACTATGTCAACCGTCGGTCGAGCTAAAACAACTCGATATCACGGTCATTCGGAATGGTGCCTCCCGCTAACGATTTTACGATGTTGTTTCGTCCCGGTGATGACTGAACCGAAAGAAAAATATACAACGCAAAGAAAGAACACGAGACGATGAAGAAAATCCTAATCGTATGCAATCGCATTCCTGCGGTACGCGGACTTAAAATCCGTACAATAGGGTCGCGAGACAACGAACAAACAGAACGGAGCATCATGTTCCAAGTTGTCGCACACTTCTGCGGAGCACTATCGAGACAAGAGTGCACCGTGAAAGCGGCTCGCAGAGTGCTCTCTCCAACGGTTCTTCTTAGATTCTATTTTTCCGTCGGTCACAGAGCAGTTCGGCAGTAGTATTACACATCTTCCACCGTTGGCCCACAGTGGTCGAATACGGGCCGGTTGAACAACGACGATCGTTGTTGTTGTAAGCGTTGTAGTGAGAAAAAAAAGGGGGAAGAAGAAAGCCAATCGTGTACGCGCACGAGGCGATTCACTGTGTCCTATTCGTCGACGTGCGCCCAACCAACCAGCTCCGCGTCGTCCCCACTTGGCAGCCCCGCATTAGCGAAACGAGAAGCAGTCCGCTCGCGCGCCTCGCAGACAGCAGCACCACCGCAGGAGGCGTGACGTCAGAAGCATGTTTTTGACGTCACGCCAACGCGCGTAGGCTGTCCGACGGAGCGTGACACTTCGCTCTTCGGTAAAACGGGTTTCTGCACATGCGCGGTGACCACCAAACTCGTGGGCAGAAAAGGGAGGACCTTCTGTCAGAGACTTTTATCCCCCACCCCGAGAATGGCGCATTCGAAATTTAAAGCTCTACTTGACGCCCAATGCACGCCGATGTATTGGGCGTTGATTAGACACTTGGCAGCCCCGCAGTTCTTATCTTGGAAGAGAGTATACCATGTTCAGACATTCGACTCCCCGGTGCCGAGGGTTCTAATTTCGGAACGACATATCGGCCTGCTTTCAGCTCCTGGCCAAACCGAGCCATCGGTCCAAACCATCCCCTAACTTTCTTTCTCTACTTTTTTTTTCTTCTCTCCGAACATTTTCGCGTCAAACTACTCCCCTGGTCGGGCTAAAGAAGCCCGTGCCATTGTCCCTTTGGGCTGGCCGCCCCCGCTGCCAAAAAGGCAAAAAAAAAAAAAGAACCAAAACAAAATAAGAGAATAAAAACATAAAATAGCAGAAGTCCAACGGACAGGACCAAGTTGGTCCTGGACAGAACGTACGCGTTCCCACGAGTAACAAAGGAATGTCAACAGCGGTCGGGGGAGCTCGGTTGGCCAGTTGGGAAGTTACGGCGACAACGAGAAAATGCCGTGCATTCCACAACACACCGCTTGCTGCGACAAAAAAAAAAGAAAAAAAAAAAGTGACCTAGCCAGTTACGCGGGAAGGAAAAAAAAGATGGAACATAAAATTTAGCAGAAACGTGGTAAGTTTAGGAAAACACTGCGAGTTGGATGACATGTCGATTAACCAAATGGAATATATTCGACGGATAATTCGTATTTTAAAATAAAACGCGGTCGACTCCGAAAACACGGTCCGCTAAAAAAAGCTGCCCAAAATATTCGAAACTGTGAAGAACGTGTAGTGAACCAGAATCACCCAAAACCAGGATTCCTCCTCCCCTTTCCCGGATCAATGGCCTCTCTTCCTTCGCGTTTCTTTTTTCTTCTTCTTTACAACTTGATTATCGCGGTTATGAACGCAGACATCAGCGCAGTGGTTAGTATGCGCACAAACCTGCGCAAATGCTAATAAGTAGATGTATCGGCAAAGTGTCGAACCACTAGTTACTCAAGGACAGAAAGAAAGCGCACGCCCATATACTACACCCATTCCACAGATGCCAGCAAGCCATAGAATTCGTTTCGTGAAGGCGTCGGCCCGATCAACCTAATTCTTTTTTTTTTACCCTCTCCGTTTTATGTTGCACTCGGAATTCAGTCGTGCACGACGCCTAACAACGAGTCTGCGACGAGGCACGACTCAAACGTAAAACGTACGACAAAAAAAGAAAGAAAAAAGCACATATTTAAAAACAAATGGAGTTCGACATGCATAATCACGTTCTGTCGGTTACGCGTTCGACAAGTTCGGATACACGTCTCGCATTGACAAGGGCGGCGACGGAGAGCCCGGGCGAGTCACGTGACACCTTCATTCCTGACACACACACACGAAGGGACAAATGTATCGATTGGGCGTATAGCGCGAGCTGAATCGTGTTTGGTCATCAAAAGACGCGGTCGCTGCGAGATGAAAGGTGCGATTACGAAACGGCGTCACACGACATCCGAGTGACATTTTGTTGAGCGCCGGTTCCTACAGCACGTTTTTGGATCGAAGCTTCGAAGAACCCTATAACCATGTTCGAAAACGAAAAGCGGGCACTTCCCTCGTGACCATTATGCTGGAGAGTTTTATAGTGGATTGTTCCTATGACGCCAATAAGGATGGTTGACTACTCCGCCGACGCCCTCGTGACCCCACGCGTCGTACGATAATCTTGTACACCCGATAATCGTGTGCGATACGTCTGTTTTCTGTACTGACGACTAGTGGATCCATCGACGGAGTCCAGCATTCTCACTCTTGGATTCCTATCTCTCCAATCGCCAGCAGTGTGACAGCAGCATCGACGGGCGATCTTCTTCCTCAAAGCCGCAACCTGCGGCGTGCCTCAGGGTACCATACTGGGCTCTCTGCTATTTAACATTTTTTTTATATAAACGACGTGGTAAAGGTTAATACTCTTGCGCAGTTTGTAATACATGCCGACGACACCAGCCTTTTTTTCTGTCCCGCGTAGATGCAGAAAGCTTAATTATTAAGGGGAACGATATTCTCGCGCAACTTGGTAGAAGGTCTGAGGTAAATTGCCTTAAAATTAATGTAAACAAAACCAAGGCACTCATATTTCGGTCATTGAATAAGCGCGTCTCCTTCACTAAATACTTTACCTTGGGTGGTACAGTAATCGATATAGTTAAGCACCACAGAACGCTGGGCGTAATTTTCTCTGAACATCTGTCGTGGGATCGCCATATTGATAATTTGGTCAGCAGGTTGTGCAAAGTCATTGGCGTTATTAGAAGATGCCACTCAATATTGCCTGTCAACATTAAACTCATGATTTATCACGCCCTTTTCCGGTCTCAAATAAATTATTGTCACCTCGTGTGGGGCACAACAACAAGTTCGAATTTAAACAAAATACTGTTACTTAAAAAAAATAGTACGTATCATCGCATGCTGTACACTACCTATATCACACTAAACCGCTGCTCGAAAAATTCAAGAATTATTGCCATTACAAATATGCACGTGTATCGTCTTTTGTATGCTTTTCTTTTCGGAACAAACGAATTCTTCAATTTCTTTGGCGCACCTCGGACTTGAACAAAAAGGAAATCTCGATCAGTAAGCGCTGCTCTGAAATATGATATGTTCCTTATTTCCGCACGAATCATGCTTTACGGTCCCTTCGCCATATCCTTCTCTACTCAACAGGTACCATCTAGAAAACATAGATATATACTCTCTGACTAGAGCTGAATTGTATATGTGTTTTATCTAACGCGGATGTCTGTATGACATTTTTCTTTTTTCGCTTTCGTATAATATGCTTGCTGCCGACCGTTAACCTGCGCTTTCACATGTTTACTCTGTTTATTGTTACTGAAGTACGTGCCTAGTTGCTAAAAGAACCTCCACATGCTGTATAACGAGGCTTTTCAATGTATCACACTTTTCGGCAAGATTGCTATGCTTGTTTTGCTTTAGGGCCCCAGTTCATATGGTAGCTTTTTGTCTGGAGGCCCGCCAGAGTAAATTTCTGGAAATAAAGATTTCGTTTCATTTCATTTCATTTGTGTGAAGCTACATATCTGCTGACGAAAATAATCCCTGCAGAAGGGGAACAAGAGGGACAAAGGACAAACACAAATCTCCAAACACAGCTAGGTGACCGGTGCGCGACCGAAAAAATCCGCCTGGTACGGGTATCGAACCCGGGACCTCTCCATTACAGTTGGAGCGCTCTACCAACTGAGCGAACCAGGGGTTAGACGTCTGCTGGTTGTCTGGCCCCATGCATCCGCTACTGCACGCGAATAAACTCTATTCTACACTTAAACTTCTATTCATAAAACCTCCTTTTCTCTCGTTTATTATTATTATTATTATTATTATTATTATTATTATTGTTTTTTTGTCTGTTACCAGCTGTTGCGAACGACTCTATAGGAGTCCCGTGTACATCCCCACCCTGTCAACATGCATGGCTCGCCGCCGTGGCACGCACATTCCGCCCGTCCTCCTCCAAAGGCACGTCAACTACGCGAGGAAGAATTTCCGCCGGCGGCAGCGCAGGAATCACGCCCTTGACGCTCCGGCGACAACGCCGCGGGCAGGTTTGTGGGTGAGGCAGACTGACAGCTGTCTTATAGCGTAAACATAAACGATACATAAAGAGCAGCGTATACAGTGAACGGAGAAGGCAACACTGACTCTCACCCAGCGCACGGCGCCATTTTTTTGGTCGTTCGTTTTACAGTGGGAGCTTTACGCCGCAAAAAACGAATGTGTTGTGTGATGAATCACTCGCGATATTTCTACCCAGAGGTGAATCGGGCGGGTAATTATCCGCCCGATTATATTTAGAATGCTACGAAGTAATGACGCTAATTACTTTTGTTTTAGTGGGACACTATATCAATAGATGTGAACTGATCTAACTCTATAATGTTTTTTCTTTTTGTTATGTTCGGTGTTGTGTCTTCTATCTATAGGGAATGAAAAAAAAAGCGCCCTATAAACGGGGATTAAGAAGTTTATTCGGCGCTTTACTTCCAATCGATGTACCCACTAACTAGCCCATCTTTTTTATATTAATAGCATCGAATGTTTTTTATGTACGTGTGTGTGTTTGTTGGCGTTTGTGTGCGCGTGCCTATGTGTGTGTGTGTGTATTTTTTTTTTTTTTGGTGGGGGGGGGGGCGCTTTGCACATGCGCAATATACCACATTTGGTGCGGGCGAACCCGGATCTGCTTGTAAACAGTGTGTTGGTGTACAGTCTCTACACAACGTACTCCATTTCACGCAGGTGCTCGATGCTGATTGGTTAACGGGGAGGACATGTGACCAGAGAAGTAGGCGAGTAGGAGCTCGACCACCTGTGCGCACTGAGGGAGAGGAGCTCGGGGTATATGGAAGGGTCTGGACTCCGGAAGATCGCCAGGTTTATCAACCCGAAAAGCGGTAGTATCGCTTCATTCTAGGAGCAACTATTAAGTGACAAACGTATAGGCGTTTGGAAACTCGGAGTATCACCGAACCTTTGTGATGATAGAACATTTTACGTATGCGACAAAAATTGCCTATAGCAATTTGCCATACATTTCTTTTTTAACATTCTGGAGGACAGACAACAGTCTCACGCGATGTCAGATGAAGCTTCAGATAACTGACAAATATGAATCTAAGCGCCACGATGGCTGAAAGTGTCGCTACTTTCAAGTGCAGCCTATAGTAGTGCCAGACGCAGCCGGCGCTATAGAGCCGATGGGGCCAATAAAACAGCGTCAAAAGCGCACCGTCATGGTGTTCGTTTCTGTACGTGTTCTATCATCGCTGAACCACTCATAAACAGAAAAGGCCTAGTGACTCGCGCCTTGGTCCCACCACCTAGCAGCGCCGGCTGCTAGGTGGTGATTTTAAGGTGATTTTAAGGCGATTTTAAATAATTTTTTTAAATGGTGTTTTTAGGCTTCTTGGGAACCTGGCATACTGCCCAATTTTTTATAGACATTTGTGACGCGTATTTCTGTACCTACGAAAGAACTGAAGAAACCGAAACTGAACTATCTGCGTTTCTCGTTTTTGGGCCTCCGAAAACGGAGGTGACGTAGGGAGTGACGTCACATGTGAATTGTTGGTACCGGTAGCATTTAGGGCGTCGAGACTCTGGTTACCGCGGTGGGTTATAGCAGCGCGGTGGCGCGGTCGTTTCGTCCGACCAACATGGACGGCAATGCCGCTCTCGCGAGCGAATTCGGGCTCCCGTTCAGTGACCTGACACCAACAGAACGGGAGATGCTCCTAAGGACACGGAACTCTGGAATTCCTCTTTACGAGGACGCTCCAGAATTGCCGCCGACCCAGAGTAATTCTTCGCCGCCCAGCTCGCGTGCTCCGCGCTGTGTTCTTTATTTTATATATTTTGTTTGCCCATAGTTGCTCGTTGCCCGTTTCGCGTGCAGTGTAGCAAAGAGAAAAATAATTATGGTGTTTTATTTACGGTTTAGTTATCATTTTCGGTTCGATTTATAGTTTTCATGGTTATTCAAGTGGAATTAGAACAGTGTTCATAAAAACCACGAACCAAAGCGTGACCGAGGGCACGTTTCTCGTTTCGACCAATCGCTGACGCGTCTCTTGTGACGTCACGCTTCCAGGCCCCGCAGGGTCACGTGACCTCCGCTTCTGCTGGTTTCTCCCGCAACGCTCGGGGCGTCGCCTCGATCGATCCCGGTACGATTATTACCGCGACTGTTTAATTGATTCGCGCGGCACACAAGCGCCGGTTTCGGCTGAAATTTGGGCAACGTGGCCTGAGACGTGCCGGGAACCCAGTTCAATCGCCAAAAAAATATCCGAAATTGCCTTCATTGTCCCTTAAGCTGAAATGAAATATAGACCTTTGCATCGCTTATCACCCTGGGCGAAAAATGCCGAGTCACCGAGCTGTGGACGCATGCGCAGCGTTTCGATATACCGCACAGCAGATCAACAGCGCACTCTCAGAAGGCGTTCCACAGCCCAGCAGACAAAGATGGCAGCGCGCAGAAGGCAATTTTTGCAAAGGTCTATACAGGCGATTGCAAGTATAGCGCATCTGGCAGCCGCCATGCCTCTGCTCGTGTGGTTGCTTAAGCTATGTTCACGCGCGTTCTGAATGTCCTCTAAGGCATGGGGCACCAGTCAGGCGCCATGCTTGCAATTGTCCATAGAAGGCACCTTCCATAAAGGCCACGGGATTCCGCCTGTTAACAGGGAAGGAATTTCTTGTTTCCACCTCGCGCCACAATTGTCGTTTTGAAACCTTGCGGGCATAACGGCACGGCCTTGTCCCCTGTCGTCAGTGCGACAACAGAGTGTGTAGGCCACGCGCGGAGACCTTCGAAGCAAACGCAAGGATGCAGGCGCGAGCCATTTAAATGAAATGACTTTCCTTCACATCCCGCTGAAGGGTCTAGTCACCGACAGATTGGGAACGGAAGGAAGGTATTCCGGCTGTCGTCCCGCCCCCTCCAGTGCGGCAAAGTGTTCCTGCCTTCGATGACGCTTCGGGGCGTCTAGTGAACCTCGAGCCTGCACGCGCAGCCAAGAAGCACGACGGAAGGCAACGATCCCTTTCTTTATTGTCAGAATGCATTTGCTTAACAATGAGTGTCTTGGTCTTTTGTTCTACAAACTTTTTTTTTGGGTGAGGCTTATGTGCCAAAATTAATGAATAAGAAATAAATAAATAATAAATAGAAATACTTGAATGCTTAGTTTCTTGGAAAAGAAAAGAAGAAAAATCAGCAGAACCCATCCTTTGGGAATGATTATCTACGTTAATGCGAATAGCATCAAACGGTGCGGAGTTATGCGCGTTCGTCAGGTGGCCGGCACACTCTAGATACGCCAGCCCACTCTTGAGGCGATTCTAAATTTGTTGACACTTTCACAGCCCTGCGCACGATCTCCGCAGCCCAGCACGTGCGTTTGTGTCACTTAGGAAGGCGAGCAAAGCACGCGCCATACGCACAAACACTCAAAATGGTACCGACCAGACTTTCTGGCGTCTCAGCTAGTCTCAACCAACGGTACTCTAAACGGTTGTTTATATCTTTACCATAGGACGCGCTTACAGCGCTGTCACAGCTACCGGTGCGCGCGCGTTCCATGCACGAGGGCTCATTCCGCTCTCGTGAGGGTGAGCACGGCAGCTGCATCACCCTCTCCCGAGCGCGGGAGAGGGTGAGCTAGAGGGCAGTGTGAGCGCGCGAGAGCGAGTAGCCCTCGTGCATGGAACGCGCGCACCGGTAGCTGTGACAGCGCTGCAAAGCGCGTCTATGGTAAAGATATAAACAACTGTTTAGAGTGCGTTGAATGACTGCCTTCATAGCTGGAGGAAGAAGAAGACGCCGTTGCGAACGGCCGTGGAAAATGCTCTCTGGTGGAAACACCACATCGGCCACTGGCCGAGTTATTTCTAAATCTTCGGATGTCGTCTCCAACGAATACAAGGTCATACTTCCACGTCTGCCAACCGGCAACATCGTCCTCAACTCCGTATTTCTCCACGCCGATCTGACTGCTAGGCCATACACGGCCCCGGACTTCCGAGACGCCATCAAAGATGTTATCGACCTGAAAGATGTCAAAGCCACCGGACAATTTCAGATGAGTCATGTGTGGATGGTGACCTGCGTCAACGCCCTTGCCAAAGAGAAGCTTTGCAGTCGTGGTGAGTTGGTCGTGAAAGGCAAGAAATGCCTTGTCCTTGACCCAGACACCCGGGATCTCAAGATCAAGCTTATTTGGCTTCCGGACTACCTCGAAGATAGGCGCATCATTGAAGCTCTAGCGCCTTACGGAACAGTCCGTAACATCAGCCGAGAGAAGTGGCGGTGCCCCGGCATGGAGCACATGGACACCCTCAACAGGGAGGTTAACATTACCCTGCATGAAGGAATCACCACGGAGAGAATTCCATTCCTACTTAAAGTATATGGATGTCAGTCTCTCATCCTCGTTCCAGGAAGACCCCCCTTGTGCCTCAGGTGCAACAGGGTAGGACACGTCCGCCGACAGTGCAGAACACCGCGCTGCTCGGAATGTAGACGATACGGACACACCGCAGACGACTGCGTCACAACCTATGCAAGCAAGCTTCGAGGAACGATATCCCAGGATGAAGAGGAACAGTCTGAGCTCCTGATGGATGTATCGGAGGTTGTCGATGCTTCCGGGCACACACCACCCGCAGCAGCCTTTCTGAGCCAAGCAGAAGGTGACCTACCAGCAGCAGTGACCGACCCCAGCACTACGAAAAACGATCCAGAACTCCTCCCTGAACCTTCCCCTCCACCTGACGATGATGACGATAACTCGTCAACCACCACGATCGTCGAGGAGGATGCAACAGCAGGTGAAGACGACACCACTACCACCTTAGAGGTAGCACCAACGACCATCGGGTTGGATGCAGACGCGTTGAAGCAGAAAGATCTTTCAGAAGGACTCGGCCAACAGTCTGACGCTGTAGTAGCTGAAGAAGGGACTATCGCAAGGTCGAGGAAAGATAGGAAGCAGGTAGGAGCCAGACATCAGCCATATCGAAAACAAGGTAGCCATAAGACGCTTGAAGATGGTCATGAAGGGCTTTAGCTCACCCTAATGCCCCTCATAGAATCCGCCCAGCCTTTACATTTTTTAACGTTAAATGTAAGGGGCTTAAGGTCTAAAAGGAAACAGTACCAACTTCTAAGGCTCTTGAATCACGAGCATGTAGACATAGCCGCAGTACAAGAAACAAAATTGTCATCAGATGAAGACGTGGCAGAGGCCTTAGAGCCTTTTCGGAATGACTTCGAAATATGTGTGAGTCATGCAGTAGGCCTTTCTGCCGGTTGTTTTCTGTTTCTTCGTAAAAAGCTTGGCTATTCGTCTGTTTCCTTGACCAGTGACCAGGAAGGGCGTCTGATTTCATGTGACCTTTCTTTAAGGAAAAATAACTGGCGTTTTATTTGTATATATGCTCCTAATACGGTAAATGGAAGGACTTCTTACTTCCAGTTTCTAGAACAATTTTTGAACACCGACAAAACAGTAGTACTAATGGGCGATTTTAATTGTGTCTGTAGCGCAGAAGACCGTGCACTACAGCAGGCAAGGTATGACAAAAGCTCTGCATTACTCATTGAAATACTTCAGGAGCGCAACCTTGTAGATGTGGCATGTCGGAAAGACCAATCAATTTGCTTCACCCACTTTCAAGGTGTTTCACACGCTCGTCTTGATAGAATATATGTGTCAAGCGAAGCATTTAATTTAATGATGAACTATAGCGTTAAACCGGTGTTCTTTTCTGACCATTGTTTAGTTTCTGTTAGCTTTGGAACCAAAACTCTCCGTGTTTTTCGGCCCAAATGGGAGCTGTGGAAACTTAACGTGAAGCTCCTAAAGGATGAGAAGTTTTCAAATGGTATCTCATTAATACTGTCAGAAAGCCTTAAAAATCGCAATATGCATATTTTTGCAATATGGGACAGTTTTAAGCAGGAGGTAAAAAACTTGGCAATTGAACGCTCTACAACAATATCTTATGAAAACAAGCAGGAACAGCGCGCACTCCATCAAACTCTCTCGTTATTTCATGAGATGGAAAGCATCAGTCCCGGTTTTCACAACGACGACATCAATGTCACTAAAGCACAGCTTCAAAAATTCGAGGCAGAAAGATATCGCGGAGCTGTGATACGTTCTCGAACGAGGAAGTTTTGCTTGGCGAGCAGCCCACCAAAAGATCCCTGGATGATGAGAGACGATATGCCCTATCGAAAGAAATATTAGAAATAAAACAAGAAGGTATAACTATCAAAGAACCAACCTTGATTGTTAAAGCATTTCAAAACTACTACTTAAGTATTTTTGGCAAGGCAATTAGCACAGGCAACGCAGAGGACGTAGATGACTTGATATCATTGATGCCTGCACTTAGTGAAGAAAATAAAAAGAGCATAGAAGGCCCCATAACTTTAGATGAAGTCAAGGCCGCAATTGACTCTCTTCAAAATGGCAAAACACCAGGACCTGATGGGCTTAGTGGAGAATTTTATAAGAAATACCGAGACAAGCTATGTCAAGTGTTACTTGACGTTTTTCATTACTCCTACCAATGCAAGACGCTTCCTCCCTCATTTTATGACTGCCATACTGTCCTAATACCCAAGACGGAAGACGTGGAATTGAGAAAAAAAGTTGAAAATTATAGGCCAATATCACTTTGCAATGTAGATTACAAGATCTTTGCCAAAATATTGAATGACAGACTCCAGCTAGTAATTGAAGACCTTGTGGGTGAGCACCAAACTTGTGGTATAAGAGGAAGAAGTATTCAAACCAATATCCACGTTGCGCGCTCGGTTCTTGAGTGTGCCTCTGATAGCAACACTCAAGTTGCTTTAACACAAATTGATTTGTCAAAAGCCTTTGACCGTGTGAGCCACGCATTTTTGTTTGCACTCCTACGCCACATCAACGTAGGCGAAACAGTGTCTGAAGGTATTAACTTATGTTATAAGAATAGCACTACAAGACTAATTGTCAACAACATGCTTTCCGATAAACTGCATATAAAAGCGTCTGTTCGCCAAGGCTGTCCATTATCACCTCTTCTCTTCGCCATATATTTGGAACCTTTATGCCGAAGCATATTTGCAAGCCAGAGTATTCGAGGCTTTCAACTTAATAATGCTGAGGTGAAAGTACTTGCTTATGCTGATGACGTTGCCGTCTTCTGTGCCGATAAGAAAAGTGTGAAAGAGGCAATCCACGTTACGGAACATTTCTGTAGTGTTACTGGAGCGTTAGTGAACACGGAAAAATGTAATGGATTTTGGTATGGTTCATGGGCTACCACGCCCCGCCTTTTTGCCGGTATTGCATGGAATCGTGGGCCGCTGAAATACCTGGGAGTTCCACTCTCACACATCAGGAGTAGCTCATCCTACTGGACGTCAATGGAAACCTCGTTGAGTAGGAAAGTTGAAGCATGGAAAGGACGAGACATGTCCATGTTCACCAGGGCAAATGTCTGCAACATATTCCTAGTGTCTAAACTAATGTATGTACTTCAGGTGATGCATTGTGCGCGTAAAAACATTCAAAAATTTCACCGAATTTTTGCGACATTTATTTGGCGTTCGTCATGGGAGCCTCTCAAAAGGGACAACCTCTTCCTTCCCCTTGATGCAGGTGGACTGAATCTGTGTCATCTATTTGTTCGGCAATTAGTATCCCGGTTTTTTTTCTTTAAGAATGCCGACCATCCCTTCCTCACCACCGTTCTGCAGTTACGACTGGCCACAAGTTTAAATTATTTAATTGTATCCAGTGATGATTCCTTTCAAGGAAGACCTTGGGGCTTCCTAAAAGAGGTTGTGGACACGTTTGCATTTCTGAAGACACGTTTCTCATTAGAATATTTATTTAGTGTCACACGCAAGGAACTAACAGCAGCGATAGTTGAAAGCATCTTCCCTATCCCGCTGTATCGAAGTTACTTTCCCGTTGATCCCCAAGACGATGTTCTTTGCAGAGTAAAGAAGATGTGTGTTCCACCATCAACCAAGTCATTTTTTTCAAACTGCACACTTCGACCTTGCCCGTTAAAACTTGGCTTCATAGTAAGGGGATATTTGTGCCATGGTCGGTTAACTGTAGGCTATGCAATAAGCCAGAAACCATAGAACACTGCTTCATTTACTGTAATGACGCCTTTTTTTTCTGGGATGTGCTTCAACGAACACTAAAGAAAGACCTCGACATCACTGATCAAACTATTCGTTTCCTTCCATTCTCAAAAGAGGAAAGTGTTCCTTACGACATGTTCGTAATATTAGGCCTCCACAGTTTATGGAGATGTAGAATGATCGATAGAAATGCGGAACCGCCACGCACGACAAAATCTATTTTTGTGGAGAATATGGCTCAGCTCCGCAGTGTTTATGCGGCACAGTCATCCCAGCCTGACTGGTATCCACTGTTAGACGCCTGCATAGGTCTACCAGATTTTTGAACATTTTGCTTGTTTGCCCAGTGTGAACTCATCCGTTATTTATGTATATAGCACTGTGATACTAAAAACTTTAGATGCAATCTGAGAAACGCTAGATTTGAGAGATTTGATTATCATCTGTTTAGCTTTTGTATAATAATCTATTCAAGACATCCGCGTGAAAGACGCCAACGGTTGACTGCAGATTGAATGTTCTCTGTAAATAGCATTTCATCTTTGTATGTATATTACCATGCTAGTTTGCCTGTTTGAATGTTATTTGGCTGATGTGCTCTCTCTTGTTCTATAACTTCCATGCAATAAAGAAAAAAAAAAAACTGCCTTCATAGCTCTGTGGTTAGCGCGTCTGCCTGCTGATCAAAGGGTCAACGGTTCGAATCCCAGCCGGCGCCGGTCTTTTTTATTTATTTATCGACCCGCGGCGTAAGAGGTTAGATAGCCAGATAGATAGATAGATAGATAGATACATAGACGAAAAGTGCGTGAAGTATCCAAAGAATGCTATTCGCATTAAAAAGAACACAGCATGCGTCAGTTATTGGGGCTGCTCATATCAAGCACGGGTGTCTATTTATTTATATATCACTCCGCCTTTGACGTAAATAATAATATAAAACGCCTCTATGCACGTCCTGTCCTATAATATTTTTAGACGTCAAACATCAAAAGCAATAGAGAGTTTCGGTAGATCGTGTTTTCGGGTCACGCTATTTGTAGCGGGAGCTCGCGCTGCGACTTCGATGCATGCTCTGAAGCGCGCGACCGTAGCGGTAGCGGGCCTTTGAAAACGATCTACTAAACTCCCTAATGTTTTGTTAGCAATAGTCAGTCAACAACCCATTAGTGGGGACATCATTACCACTTGGTATTAAAAGTTTCTTTATCCTGGGAAAAGTGGCGCCATTCATTGTTCTAGAAATGCTCGAGGCACGTGCCGCGCGCCACTTCTGGGAAATTCATGGCGTCTGAAATCTAGCTCAGTGCTGCGCTGTGCCGCCATTATCTTCCCAAGGGCTGCATGTTGCACGTGCCTATTGCATCGACGAACCTTGCGCTTGATATGTGTTTATGTCACCATCTGGTGTCGACATTTGCCAAGCCTTTCTCGTAACTGAAAGTGAGCAGTAGTAAGCAAGCGCGAGACGGGTGATGATGCCAAGCTTTTCGGAAAGTGGGTTCTGTCGTTCTGTGAAAATTAAAACATCGGCGCGCGAAAAGCGCGTTTTGTCAAAGGGCGAAGCTATGGGTATAAATGAACCCTTTGAATCGGACGGTTGCTTGCGCCATCTATATACTCAATAACAACTAAACAAATTAGAGAGAAAAAAATAAACTGCTCGCAGCATTAAGCGCCACTTCAAGTTCTTCCGCTATCAAGATAATAGTACCTCGTCCGTTCTCCACTTCCACGGTAGCCATTTCGCGAGCACCACAAACGATACGAAAAGCAAAGTTAAATACGAACGAATGTAGGATATCGAAACCACGAACCCGCAATGAAATCCTCGTCACCAAAAATAGCCCCGAAAGATCGCCCAGTGCAGTGTCCCGCGATAAACCGGCCCGGAATACACGGCACGATTATACCCCAACACGCACACACAGGAGCTCCCGCGAGCTTTAATTATAGCGCGGAAACCCGGTAACCGAGTGCGCGCGCTCGGTTTGACGCAATAAACAGGTGCGGAGATTAGCGTAATTCTCGCTTCGCTTACTACCCCCTCGGGCTTTTATAGAGCTCGGATTCGTTTCCCGTATAAGCAATCGCCACATCTTTCCGCTCTGTCGGCGTCGCGGGATCAGCGCAAAACTCTTCCTCCTCCGGGGATTGGGGGATGCCCTTTTAGAACACGCGACGTCGGTTCGAGCGAGCCGCGATCGGCGAACAAATGGGTTAATCCCACTTTTAAAGAAGGCTTTCGAACGTCTCATCCTCTTTGTCTGGGCGTCTTTCACGCATCGGTGGCCACCGAGATCGGCTCCACTCCGTTTCGCATCGAGTACGACCGCAGTCCACGGTGTACGATCCGACGGGACCAGACAAGCAGCGATAAAGAAAAAAGCGCATCGTCACGGCACTCGTGGTCTTTGCGCATATGCTGTCACCGGCTAAAATAATCAGGCACGGCAAATGTGACGCGATGGATGGATGGATGGATGCTAATGCCTGCACCCTTTGTAACGGGCGGTAGCTCGCGCCACCTACCATAGCCTAGAAAGTAAGAAACGAAAGTACGATTCTTTCCTTCGCCCTTCTATAAGCCATCCTGCGCTAAGCGATTGCTGCACGTGATTAATTTAGCCGGTGAAACGCACAAAGGCGATGAGCGGGCCCTGACGATGCACTTTTGGAGCTAGTTGATTGGCTCCACCGGATTATAGCGTTGGCTGCGGCAGGAGTTTCATGTCAAACGGAGTATAGAAAGAAAGAAAAAACAGAAGAGAAACGTCGGTTTAAACAAACCGCAAACAGTAAAAAAAAAATCCAACTTTTAAAGAATTAGAAAATTCTTTATTACTTTTTATTTGAGGCATCTATCACGCTACATTGGCCACCGATCGGCTAAGCCGCTAAGGACACTTTACGGTGTTGGGTTCGCGGTATTTTCGGTTGGCTCCATGCAGCCTCGCTTTCTGTGTGCCTGCGCAACCCGAATCAACCGTTAAAAATCGTGACAAAAAAAATAATAATCTCTCGTTCACCCAGAGATTAAGGACATGTATGCGTCCCGAACTCCTATCAACCAACCTCCAAGCAAAAAAAAAAAAGAAAAAAAACTGAAGTCACTTGGCGTTAGCGCATGTGCGGCGTAAAATATTTCCCAGAAGAGAGCTACTGCGCGTGCCCCGAACGCGTTCCACAGTCCAGTAGGCTAAGATGGCGGCGCACATCTCAACGATTGGCATGCCCATACATCGTCACGTGCAAGCCACGTATAGGGCCGTGCGGAGCACCACACCGAACACCAGGTACCGGAGAAGGAGCGACTCAAATATATACTCGGTCTCATCTCTAAGCAACTACTGACACTAGCCGCGTTTACATGAATGCGACTTAGTCGCATCGAATCCAGTTGTCGCATTCGATGCGGTCATGTAAACGGCATAATGCGCTAGAGAAGCGCATCGCATTCAAGTCGCCAGACAGAGGTGGATCGAGATTGCGAGTGCGCATTCATTCAGCCCATGTAAACGGAGGTCGCATCGCATTTCGGAACGGGGAGGATTATGGGAAGGCGCTCGCTGCAGGAGCGAGTGAACAGCTGAGAACATGGCGGCGGCCAACTTCGTCGGCGGCGGCGGAGAGCGGTTCCGTGTGGTCGCCCGCAGTTCCTCCCGAGAAGAAACGCGAGCTTTTATTGACAAACTAAATGAGCGGAATATCACTGAGCTGCTCGGAGAGGGCGGCCCCCGTCCAAGCCTTGCGAAATACGACTTGCGTGTCCAAGGGAGTGCCTAGAGGTTTCGGCGCAAACACGAACGACGCCGAGAGCTCCGAGCACTGCATGGTAGCGCAGAACGAGCAGCTCCTACCTCGGTGCCGTCCCTGGCAACGCCGGAGCCTTTCGGCCTCGGGGTCCGGTCGTGATTGGCAAGGTATGGCGAGACGAAGCGCGGTGGCGTCCTCAGAGCGGTTCACGACGATCTCGCTCGCCAGGCCGTGCGCACGCACGTCGCCTCTGATCCAGAGTGGCCCAGCGGCCCGACCTGGAGCCCAAGACGTTTGGGTTTTGATGTTTCTTCCGTCTCGTAACTCCTTGCACAGCATCGAAGACTACGGGCACGATATTTATTTCAATCTCGCCGAAAGCGTCGACGCCTTCACGAACCTCACGTGCGATGCACCGGAAAACGTGGTCACGTGATGCGGCCGGTGCCGGAAACGCAGCTTTAACTTTGAGCTTTGACACGGGGTGGCGCCACCTTCGCGTAGGGCTTGGTGCGCATTCATGTAAACGCTGCCGCGTCGGCTTCTTTCGGAGGACGATTGGAGTCGATGCGCTGAAGTCGTATTCATGTAAACGAGGCTACTATCTTAAGAAAGACCGATTCAGGCGGTCCGATTTTGCTCGCGATTTTGCAGCTGCGACGTTGAGCACCAGTTTCAACAGCTGCGACGTTAAACACCAGTTCCACCAGTTTTTCTTTTTTTTGCACGAGTGACGTTACGTCGCAGTTACGAAATCACAAGTAAATTCGCACCGTGTGAAACGGGCATTGCGCTTCTGGCTTCAACCTTGCAACCCACTTTTCCATGCTCCTCTTCACCCCTCCCGCCTCCCCCCACACACACATACAGACATTGTCTGTGTCCGCAAGCGCGCACAGACAAAAAGGAAAAGAAACAGAACAAGGGACAGCAGCTGAGACACTTTCAACCGACGCGGCACCCAGCCATGCGAGATGCTTAACAAAACATTAAACTAAAAAAAAATAAAAGTACGCAACGTCGGTTTGGCAGACCAGGCAGACAGCAGCAGGAGTAGCGAGCATAAAGACGCAGAGAGAGGGCACATCACATCCGCTTTCCAAGATGGCCGCCCGCCGGCTACTGTTGCACTTCTTCCAGCCGCGAGCTTGCCCTCAAACGAGACGAGCGCAGCTCAGCCGGTCACGGCACGGCAGTCACGGCGCTCAGCCGCCGCTGACTTGTACCAATAGCCCCTAGAGGACGAGGCTCGCTCATGACGTCATCGTACGATGAACCGCGGTGGACTGTTGGGTGAACGCTACGAGCTAGAGAACCTCGATAGAAGAGAGTGGGCAACTCAAACCACGGAGAGCGTTTGTGCGCGTGCGCGCGTTGCCACGTGGCGAAGAGGACCGCGAATGAAGAGACTGAGCTCAGCCCGAAAACACTTGCAGACGATCGACGCTTTCAACTCCCCCTCGCAGCTCGTACTGCAAACCACAAACCACGTGCCCCCGACGGAACCGTTGGATACACTCTAAATTCTAGGCACACTACTACAAGTCAACCAAGTCGATGCCATGTCGTTTCGGGAGCGTGTGTGCAAGTGTAGTCACGTGGTACGTTTGGCAGCCCCGGATTGGCTGGGATGACTAGTAGCCTACGCCGCGGTCCATCGCTAAGGTGAAACCGAGTCTGGTCGGTACCGAAACGAAAGGGACGTCGTCCTCTCCTCTCAACGCTGCTGCCCGGAATTAGCCCCTGCAGAGCGTAAAACAATACTTAGAATGTGTCGAGCAAACGGCGCCACCGAAATAGCGGCGGCAACCGGCCCGCTTTCGTAGAGCCGGCTGGGTGCGTGGTTTCTATTTGGCGCGTTGCCTATATGCGCGCGCATAACCTCAAACCAGCCAGTAACTGACGTACCCTCGACCTGGTGCATTTTTGGATTGCCCGCTGACACAGGGTACGCAACCGCCAAGGGTATGGGCGAAAAGGCTTAAAAACGGACGTCGTGCATGAGTTAGTTCCAAGTGCTCCTTTTTACCGTGCTGCAATTTCCGAAAATCTACGTTTGTCTGGCTACAACTGCGTGGTCGTCGGATGGATAAATAATTTTAAAAAGCATAGGAACAATAGCAGAAACTGTGCCATGAGCACAACAAGCTGCAGCGCGAGTGTGGCTGCAATGTTATCGAGCTTCGCATTTTCCTCAAGAATCTTTATTTACAAAGTCAGTCGATTGCGAGCTTGAATCGCGAGAGATTCGTTGCAGACTCAACGTCACGTTTAAGCTCACGACCACTTCGTCTACGACAAGAGGACCGATTTTAATTCCCGGCCCAGGTGGTCCAATTAGGTTATCACTGCAAGCCCCATGGTATGAAAAAGGTATGAGAAAGTCCACATGCCACCACCCAAGATGGAGCTATCAAATACCGAGAGCTTACCTGCATAGACTACATTAAACTGCTCATATATACTTCGCTGTGGAAACTCAATCAAAACACCCCACCGTCTTCGTCCTCGTTCTCTCGAGGAGGCAAGGTGATGGCCTGTGAGTAGCCAGCTGGATTCAACCGGACAAGCTCCAACCAAGTTATTGCAGCCCACCATAGCCAAGTCTAGCCAAGTTCCCCCATACCCACACCGTTGCCTACCCAAATAGCTGTGCTGCCAGAACTAGCCGGTATTTCTTTTTCTTAGCCGCTAGACGGCGTCGTCGGCGCCGCAATTCTCAAGATGGCGGCGCCGTTAAAGAAAATGTCTATACACCTTTCCAAAAAACGCTCCTAGGCCGCCGCCATGTTGCTGATGCTGATGCGGCTGGTGCGACTCGCGCGCCCTCTATCAGCTAGAAATTTTCTGCCACTCTCTTGGAGCTGTGAAGACCCGCTCAGCGCGGTTCTCTACCTGTGTTTTTGCGGTTTTGCATTCGACGTTTTCTCGCCCCTCTTGAAAGTTTCCACTTAAATTTTTTTATGCGTGCTGCGTACCCTTTCTGTGTTATCTTCCATTGTGCGAAATAAGGCTGGTAAGTGCCTGCCATTCAAGCTTTTCTGCTTAACATTCACGGGAAACGAAGAAGGTGAAGAGCGTCGAACGACCCTCGACGCGATTTTGCGAACATTGTTCTCCCCCTCCCAGAGATAATCCGCGTAGAATCCTCAGTCATCTCCAAAAATAGTTGTCCGGGTTGGGGTGGGAAACGGGTCAGTCGCGTTCGATCCTTTGACTTGGTGCTGTTGTGAAAAAAGGAAGCTCTCCACGAAACGTGCCCCAAAACGAAGTCATCTTGGATTCCGTCCGATCGTCAAGATGTGACTGTTGTCGACTGTGACTGTGTTATTTGAGATCTTTCTCAAATAAATTCTTTCGGATAACGCTGCATCGTGTGGTACGTACAATATATTGTTCGAATGTTAACACTTTCTAAATTGTATGTCTGTGTCCTGTTCATCGCTAAACACGTTATTTGTGAGCGTGACAAATGCATGCCTTTCGGCTCTCTTCTGTTGTAATTTATTTTTGACAGCTAAGCGCTTTGTCGTTTGTCAATCGGCGAATCGCGCGGAGCCGTCAAAACTTATCGTAAAAAAACACAAAAACTAGAACTATACATTCAAGTCGCATTCGTTCTGTCGCGCGCGTACCCAACAAAAATAGTAAATAGATTTTTTTTTTCTTTCTTTCAAATGTGGTACAATGCTTTCTCAATGACCTCGGGAAAATGCATGCACCATGAAACACAAAATACAGCGGGAAAAGATGAGAATTTATCCGCCAGCAGTGTTTAAAACTGCGCCTACGCAGGCTGCGCCTATCGAAATCACAGCTCCACTCGGTTAGGGTTAGCAGGGACGCCGGTGAGAGCCTAGCCTCAAACCCAGTGACTGGGCTCGAAAACGGTTTGCTGCCCCTGGGGTCGAGTCTTTTTTGGAAAGGTG
>JAZHYW010026163.1:0-11921 GCA_037355805.1 Ixodes ricinus | reverse complement strand
ATACGTATTGCTTTGGCTGCATTGACGCTAATGCGGTTGTCATAAATAGGGCGAGGACAAACTCGTTCTTCACAATTTAATTATTATTAAAAACGTCAAAATGCTACGTGGTGGTCAGGAAAGACAAATTGACAGCACAGAGGTGGACGGTACTTTTGAAGGGAAAATTCCTAATACATTTTCGTACAACCGACCCAAAAAATGCCCATGGGCCGGAGCGATCGAGAGGCGCCACCCTGTAACATGCATTCGCGGTGCCTGTTTCAACAGCCGGCGTGTAGCGTCCCCGTCTACGCGACGTAAAGGAAGCAACCGGAGCGACTTTGCAAACAGATGAGCCTACAACCTTGGCGGTAACATGATATAGGAGGTAAGGACGCGGCAGAACCTGAACCCGTGCCGCCTGTAAGCGTCAATAAATCCGCTGCCGTAAAAAAGAACCTAAAAAAGAATCCTGCAAAAAAATTTGATTGATTGAGATTGTCTGTGTTGGGCGTTTTCATATAGGGATCCCACGACCACGACCGGTCGACATTTTTTTTTTTTATATATCAAAAGATATACTTTATTTTCAGCAACCGCAAAAACATATTCAAACTTTTTTTTGCGGAAAATAAAATTTCTCTTTGAGGAATAAAAAGTCACAAAGTCGCTGTTGGCTATACGCGCACGTTTCTGCGACTTCAGTGAAACCTGTCCCTTTGTGTATTTATAAAAGAAAAAACTGTTGGCGCCTTAGGTTTAATATTTTTTGGGCAGAAACTGTACATAAAATAAAAGGAGATAAACATGTGTTATCGATTACTAAGCGATTCAGAGCTTTATAGATCTGGATCTTAAAAGACTGGAAATTCAAAATTTTTAACATGATTTGGAAGCGTTTTGTTGAATATTCGCATAAATTGTCATTAAAATTGAAAATGATAACGTTTCTAAAAATATACACTGAAATGTAGACAGGTTACCGGATTTTGCAATGATTTGAAAGATCAGTTTAAAATTAAGGCCATCTTAATTTTTCTTCTACTTTTCACCGATCAAGGCTCATAATCTGTCCTATCAAGCCCTTCAAAAATGCTTCGCAATATTTTTTTTCTTTTAATTTACAGAACGCAAAATATACAGAATTTCCATAACGGGAGTAGAGAAACATAGGACGCTGCCGATATCAAAACAAGGGCAAGCAAATGGTCGAGAAATGTAGGAAGTCCATGAAGAGAAAACACTGTGACAGGAGTTTGTGAAAAATGAGAATTCATACAAAAGACTACAGGTGACTTTGAAGCACAAGCCAAAGATTTAAATACAGATTTCTCGGATCAGTGAATTTCGGAGCGTACCCTTCAGTAGGGAGTGCCGGCCGCTGACGACCAGGTTTACATAGTGATAAGAAAGAACACATGTTTAAAGTGGTACAATTGAAGCGAGTTTAATGAATCAAGATCCTGTGCGCACATTCGGCGCTTGTCGCGTGTATTCTTCTCGCCGGACGCTGACCTGAGTCGGTCACGGCGCTCTCCTGGCACTCCGAGAAGGAACATTTTTTTCCCCGTTTTGCCTGTACCGATCACTGTTCGTTTCTTCTCAGTGGCACCGCAAGCTCGCGACCTCGAACTGCTTTTCGCCAGCCAAATGAGACTTTACTTTCAAATATATATCTTTTCTGCATCTACTGTTCTTGCTTAAACAGCTGTGGTTGCGAAGTGTCGGATCAAGCGCACACTGCCACAAGCAGGGTTGGGCAGAAATACTCAAAAATGTATTTGGAAATACAAATACTGGGATACATTAAAATAGTAGCTAAAATACTGATACTAAAATATATCTGTAAAAATGTATCGCGATACGTATCGGAAATACATTTTAAATAGAGGCAAAAAGTATTTGGAAATACAAATACAGGAATACATTTTAGGGAGGGCAGAAATACAAATACAGAAATACTGATACTGCAATACATTTTTCAAATTTGTTTGAGACGCCAACTGAGATGAAGCTTGAAGTTTGAAGTGGAAGTTTTTGATCCCGAAATTACTTTCCCGTAGGCTTGGCACTTTGCCTTGAAGATAGTGGTTTCGGACGGCGAGGAGTCTTCAATGGGCTCAAAATAAAAAAAACGTTCCATCAAGGACTGACCGCGGTCCTTTCCCTGACATCCTGTCTGTCTGACGAGGGATGCGAAAAGACTTCGACCTCTAAATAAATTCGATGTCACCCTAAATCCCATCAAAACGTGACAACGCCCCTGTCCAATAAGGATGCCCCTGTCAACATTGATCACATGACGTCACGGTGGAATGAACTGGTATTCTTTATCTGTAGGTGTGGCCTTGAACATGAAACTTTACCACGGTGCTGTATGAAAGGACAATACGTACTTTCGTTGTAGGTTACCTCGTTGCAGATCGTGCAGGCAGTGTCATTTGGAATTTTCGAGAATAGTGGACCACCTGAAGCATCCTGGAACACATGTCTTATCGTCTGTTACGGTTGAAAAAACGATACGGTGGCATCCCTGTTGTGAAGGTCCTTTCTGCCGACCCTTCGCCACCGACGCATGGATTGCAGTCCTCAAGTCTCGCCTAGCATCATCCAAACAGAGACCTCGTGGATTGCGACCTTATATTGCCGGCACAGGTGCGAGCTCTCCGAGAAACAGCGCGCTCGAGACGAGTCGCAGGTGTACGAAGTCTGGGTCGGCACCGCGAGGCCACGTCTGGCCTCCTTCCTGGGTTTCGGATCACCAGAGCAGCGGGTCACGTTCACGTCGGCTGATGACGTACCCTTGAGCCGTGCAATATTACGGGCGCAGCCGCAGACCCATTCGAGTATGTGTTGAACTTCACTGCGTGAGTCATCCTACTATTTCAAACCAACCACCGCCAGGCTCGTGCTGCAACGGACTGTGACTCAGCTTTGCCGGCTGGGTGTACTGTGTACGTTAAGGCAAGAGAGACGGTTAGCAGCGGGCATTGGATGCCAGGAAACAATGACTCAAGAAATCCCTACCTAAGGACCTGCGCCAGAAGATGCTCTGACTCCACTCCTGGCACGCCACCTGGTTCGAGTCCCCGACTACGCAACACTTCTCAGAAGAGAGAAGAGAACGCATAGAAAAATAGTTTGGAGAATCGAAAGGAAGGTCAGCATAGTAACAATGCCCCAGTATCACCTTAACCCTAATGCCCTCAGAAGTAAAAAAAAAAAAAATGCGTTCGGACTTGTTTTTTGTTTGTTTTTCGGGGGGGGGGGGGGGAGTATTTCTCAAGAAATGTAACGAAATACATTTCATCCTGATTGTATCGCGATACAAAGAAACATTCCAAATGTATTTCGATACAGGAATACAGATACTGGTGAAAAAAATGTATCGCGATACAGAAATACAGATACGAAATGTATTTCTGAAATACTATCGCGATACATTTGTATCGCGATACTGCCCAACCCTGGCCACAAGTGACAGGACTGAATTTCACGCACAACAGAAACAGAGTCTCACTCCTTGCTTTCATGTCCCTGAACGCTTTTGAGGTCAGCTTTCGGGAGGTGGATTAGTTTCACGTTCGGCAGTTTAGTGTTCAGTAGGGCAACCATCTCTGAAGCCGACTTAATCACCGACTTGGTGGGCCCTCGGAGGTTGTACAACGTTGCCTGGTGCTTGACACGACTCCTGATTCCATCGCAGGCACTCTTGCCATGTCCATTTGCGGAACAAATCCACTTCGCTGACGTGTGCTTGTTGATCTGCAGCTCGTGTAGTTGGTATTTGTTCTTAAAGTTGCTTGCTGCACCATCACCTGACGTAGGTCCATGAGCATACCCATATTGGATTTCACGATTCTCTAAACCGTTTTTATATAAATTTAATTACATTCTCATTCAATCAATTTTTTTTTTGCATTGTGCGGTTTTTTTTTTACGGCAGCTGATCTATTGGCGCTCACAGGCGGCGCAGGTTCAGGTTCAGGTCTGCCGCTCCCTACCTCCTATATCATGTTACCGCCAAGCTTGTAGGTTGATCTGTTTGAAAAGTAGCTCCGGTTGCTTCCTTTACGTCGACTAGACGTGAGACGCTACACGCCGGCTGTTGAAACAGGCACTGCGAAGCATGTTACAGGAGGCGCCTCTCGATCGCTCTGGCCCATGGGCATTTTTGGGTCGTTTGTACAAAAATGTATTAGAAATTTTCCCTTCAAAACTACCGTCCACCTTTGTGCTGTCAGTTTGTCTTTCGTCACCATCCCGTAGGATTTTTACGCTTTTAATAATAACTAAATTGTGAAGAATGGGTATGTCCACGCCCCATTTATGACAACCACCTTAGCGTCAATTTAGAAATATTTTTCGCTTTATAACTTCAAAGCCACACAAATATTGCATTATGTTTTTGCAGATTCTGTTAGTACATATTATAAACGTTAATTTCGAAGAGATTAAAGAATATTAAAGGTGGCCTTTTTTTAATGATATTCAAAATAATGCATATTTAGTTAAATGGCCCTGTGTGAGCAATTCTTGTAAATTTCTCCCGCTAACCAGGACAACAATATTTCATGCAAAGATGAACTATATACAGGGAAACGCACTGGCAAAGTTTGAAAACCTTAGCTTTTATAGATACGGAGAAAACAAATCTTTAATATAGAGCGTTATTGCGCAATGTGCCGTATTCGCGATTTTGTTTCTCAAAATAACGACCCTAATACTCGGTGATTAATACTTTTTGTCAATCCCTCCTATGCCGAATTTGTCAGTAGATATTCCTAGACCCGTAGCCACAACAGTTTTTTGGGGGAATCCGCCCGAAATGCCAACATCGTGCGATACGCAAAACGCGCACGTGACTGAGGGGGTGCTTACACATTTTTTTTTCCAAGGACAACTTTTTTTAGAACAAGGATTGGTTTTATTCTTCTGGGCATGAAGCCAGCAAAATATATTTTTTCATCAAAATTAAAAAATGGTCAGCGGACATGGTTGTTCGATCTTATCTGAAAACGTCCTATAGTAAACATTCGGGGGAAGGAGATGGAAATCAGCCTCCTCCTGCCGTCTCTTCCGACGCCGCTGTCGGTCGTTATCCAACTTCGGCGGTACTAACACTAGTATGCGTTGCAACCTGAGCTACACCAGCCGGTTCTCAGCCAAAGGAGTTCGATCCTGCAAATGCAGTGTTCGTGAAACCTCAAGGCAAAGATAGTCAGGGACGTCCCTGAACCGATCTTTTGTTTTTATGCTCAAACATGGCAAAGTGACAGTGGCTAGATTTTTAAAACAAAAACGTTTATTATAAAGCATGGCCCCGCAGTGCTCACGAGAGACATGCACACGCGTCCATTCAGATCTGCGAGGCGCGAGAGTGCCATTAACAAATTACGTACCGGTGAGGATGATAATTTCATCCTTGAAACTCAGACGGCATCTCTTTCCTTTCCGCGTGTTTTGTCCCGCAAACAAAACATTAAGAAGGCGAAGGCCGAACTAGAATACTTGGATTCGTAAGAAGCGTCCTTAGCCGTGGCACCTGAACCGTTCTGTCTATTCGAATGTAACGAGGGATCCGTCTTTCGCTGCCTTGAACTCGGTCGACCACGGCGATTACTTGCTGAGACACAACATTTCCTTGTCCTTTCAGCAGTGCCAGCTCAATGTTGGGGACCACGATGATAGTCAGAAGTCCGGGGTGGGCAATGTGTCTCGCGGTCAAGCCTACCGTAGAGCAGAAAAGTCCGTCGTTCCTCATCACTGCAGCGCCAAGTTGACTGGAACGGTGAACAGCGTTCTAGGGCAATCCGATGTAAGGTTGCGTAACTTACGCGCACACTACGCATACTATACCTTTGGGGAGTCAGCTCATTTGATGTGCTAGACTCGAGCAACGCGAGACCTTTTAAAACACAGACGTGCGTCCCACGGACGTGCGTCCCACATCCCACCTCACAAGAAAGTAAAAATGGTTCGACATTTGTTGGTTTGTTTGTTTTCTGTAAAATCGGATTTCAGAGAACTCGGCCTCTTGGTATTTTGCGCTGGCGAAGCGCTGCAAATTATACAGACATTTTCACTCTTCGAGCCGTGTTTGATAGTCATATAGATAACTGATAAAGTACATACCTCTTCTAATAATGGACTTTCGCTAGCGTCAACGAGCTGAAAATGCAAGGTGCATTTAGCCGTCAGTCGATGTATCAATCACGCAACATATATCAGCTGCTTCACTTAGCGCGTTGGTATTTTTCACACACGCAGCACATGCATGTATATTTTTGTGCATACGTCGGTGAGTAGTTATAATGCCAGTCTTATCCAAATTAAAAATTGCGCTAAGGCCTGCTGTGGCACATACGCAGAAATGTATATGTTAGGGAAGGAAAGCCAGGGTAACAGGTGACCATTTACTGGTTTTGGTCGTAATAAATTTCGCAGTGGCCAGTTTGCTTCACTTGTTCAATTTTGCGAGAAATAGACTGATATGATTCCACACACTAATAGCACTAATACACCGGAAAATTGCGCCCACAGTACTTAATTGTGGCTTTAGAGAGAATTACAACTTGCAGACACAATCTTCCACGCGAGATGTTTCCTGTTTTGGCCGTTGAGGACTCCACCGTGCCACATAGTCTGTAGGAATAGGGCTTATTCAAGTCCCGCTCCCACATTACTCACGAGGTTCTCCAGGTTCTGCAACGTCGTAGCAACAAGAACACGCCTTATTGATGTTGGAATGGAACCATAAACAATAAAAATTGATGTCCACTGGGTACGGACAAACACGTGTTAATCCTCTCATCAAGCAATTCCGTTTCACGACAAAAAAAAAGTTTTTTTTCTTCTTTTTAGCGAGGTTCTACTTGCGAAAATATTAGACCGTAGACGACCTTATCTGCGCGTGCCTAATATGCTCCACTATACGCAACTCGGAAAGTGTGAATTCGTCAAATCCAAATAAACCCGCATCGTCCAAGAGGCGATTGAATAGAAAAGAGAAACGGGGAGGCAAGGAAGCGTACTTGAACGCCGCGCGCGCCAATAAATAAGTTGCCCAGCGTGAGCACGGCCATGGTTTGGCAAGCAGTCGCCTCCGTAAATCATCGAGCATCAAGGCAGTCTTTCAGTCTCGCCAAACGGCTCCCAAACTCTACCCTTGATCTCTTTGTGACCCCCCTCTGGCAATTAAGATGAAAATGAAATATAGCCACCTGCTCGCTCTCCAAGCGGCCAATCATAACAATGTCCCGAGGGAAAGCAAACACTCTCAAAAAGGTAAAAATAACTACGCCGGGCGAAGGGGAAGATAATAAAGCCCATTACCTTTGAAAAAAACATCCTGTGGCGAATGGTGCCCCTTATAACGACCGCCCTTGGGAAACGTCCCCTCATACAAAGACCACGAGACTGAAGCCGTATCCGAAACTTGTTTTGATTTCCTGTGCGTGCCAGGTGCGGAGCGCTTTTTTAATAGCGCTCGTCGTGCAGATCACGTGCCTTCTTTGGTCCGAAATAAGGATGGGGCGCGCATCGCCCCGGAGCGCAGTTGGGACTCTTCAGAACCGCCGCGGACAGTGAAAGATGATGATTCATTGGTCTAGCGGTGCGCGGATAATTCGCACCGACTTCACGCGTAACCATGTACGCCTAAATGCACACGTGTACGTTTCTTGAGCACATTTCCGCGTTTCGAGCTAATCGTTTGCCACAGATAGACATGCTCGTTCTGCTCATGTTTATTACTTTGCGTTTTCCTCGAAGATGTAACTAAATGCGAGAAAACACGAAAACCCTCCGAGCAGTCGTTACGCCATGCATCATACGCATGCTCAGAACGAGCTCACATTACTAGTCTGCTAAGACCGGCAATCTTGGTGGTGCGGAATGCACGTTGCAAAAGAACTGCGGAAGCCCGCCGTCAGCACGCGCTCAGCAACCGCGCACACAGCTATGGCCATCATTGAATACTCCCTTTTGGCGACGTGAGCGATCGAAAGCGTCGCTGTGATCGGTCTTCCACGATTGGCCGACTGCTGATTATGACGTACAGCAAAGGATTTCTTTTCGACGGAAATGAGAGGAATGGAAGAACTTCACTTTTGGCGGTGTTGGCGGCGTTGGTTTCAGAGCGCAATGATTTCAAGCTTCCATCATGCCCATTCCAAACACCATCGAACTTGTTGTTCGCAAGGTAATGACGTCACGAGAGGGCACCTTAGGAGGGCGCCACCAAAACACATAGCCGCTAATAGACCATTGCAAAAAGAAAGTGCTCCTGGCCGGCTCCATTTTCAGTGTTCGTGCGTATGGCGAGTGATTTGCTCGCTTTCCAATGCGACGAACATGCGCGTGCTGGGCTGAGGAGACCACACGCTGGACTGAGGACTTGTAAACATTGGAATTGTTTTATTTCGATTCAAAACATCTTTATTGATGGAGTTTTAGTGGAGTCTTAAGGGTTTTTGTCTGCAGACTTCTGTGTATTCCCCCGCACTTACACCAGTCGTGACATCCTTTTTCTGATCTTTGTTTGAAAATAGCAAGAGTGTGCGTGTATAGCTTTGATAAGCACTGAGGATGCACGAGAGCGGAGATCGCGAAAACTCCTAATGTGACGTCACACTCTGGGAAGGAGGGGCTTCAGCGGTACTTTGAAAATGATTGTCTGCAGCCTCCGTGCACCAAATCAAAAAAGAATCTCGTTTTTCGTGATCCTGGAGGCCAAAGGAAGACGATTTAAGTGTTTTTCTTCAAATACGGAACCATTTCAGTTTCCTTTTAATTGTCTTGCACACGCTCAGAAATTCCTAGATACGCCAGAAGAGAGAGAGTGATGTGATTTGGTCTTAGTCATTTTGGAGCAGCTCTTGGAGCAGCCAAAAGTCAATTTTGGAGCAGCAAAAAGAACTTTTGTAGCATCATTTTTATTCATGCAACTGCAGACATTACGTTAAGATTAATATATCGGCGTGTCAAACCAAAAGGCAATGTCTACATTGCCTTCTCAGTCACGTTCGAACCTTAGTTAGCATCAATTGCACAGAGTCCCTGAAACAAAAAACTATAGCGTTTAGTTGCTTGGAGGAGCACCAGACAGGGTGACAAGAAGGTAAGTGATGAAGGACAACACGAACTGCTTTGAATGGTTACTTAAGATACTGAATGCCACTGAAATAGTACAAAAACATTGTACACGCAAATTAATGTTTCCTTCGAGTTCTAGAGGTTGTATGAAACTGAAATTTATAATCCAGATTAAAAAAAAAAGCACTTGTCATTTCATTATCAACGTCAATTACATTTTATATGTAGAATTGCATTACAAAAACGGCATGTGAACGAAACTTAAAAACACATCTCGCCGAACTCATTCAAGTTCTTCCTCAGATTCCATCCACTGCTCCTGCCAATTTAGTTATAATTTACTCACACCTATAGAAAATTGATACCTAAACAAATGAGTTGGCATAAATAAATAAACATACAAAAGAGGGCATATAAATGCTCTTGCAATACCGAAATATTCTTGCTAAATCTCGAACTGGAAAAATGTATTGCCAAGATATCGCGGTCCATAATATATACGAGCCGAAGTTGTATTCAGGAATTGTGTCGAGTTTCGCTTTGGAGGAGCGCTTTCACCTTTGCACGCGGGTGCTCTGCGGCGAAGCAAGACACGGAAAATCGCGATGCCTACTTCGCGGTTTTCGCTTCTGTACAGTACACCAGTGCATGGTGAGAAGCACACTCAATGAGACTCACAGAGGACATGTAAAAGTGACGTCTTCTGTAGTGTCAGATGACCGTTGCTTAACCATCCAGCAAAACAGACGACGAATATGAGAATTATTCCGAAACTTCCGAATCCTGTTAGTCTTTCATACGAAATGCGATCGAATAGTACGTTAGTTGAGGCAATAATCAAAAGTTCAGAAAAACTCGCATAAACATATCGTAACGGACCGGCCGGGCAGCGCGGCCTGGGCTATTATATTTTTAGTATTATTAAAGTCAAATTAAATTTTGGCGCAACGTGGGCACAAATTCCTCACATTTTGATAAAATGTCGTAGGAGGTAGCAGGGTAAGCACTTTGGCGCAAGTGGGCGCAAATGGCATGGCAATCACATCACTGGAGAGGGGCAGAGAGAGATTAAAATAAAACGGAGATGAAACTAGGCAAAATGTCATTCGGTGGGGCTTAAAATCTAGCGCAAGCGCCCTTTACACTTTTCTAGCGCTTATCAAGCAGGCAAAAAGTGCTGAGTCACTGGGCTGTCGACGCATGCGCGGTGTCTCGGATATTCTGCAGAAGACTGTGCATGACTGGCAGGCCGCAGGCCTTAACTGGAATAGTCTGCAAGGAAGGTTGGCAACAACAACAAGAAAAAAGCCTATCTGGGCAAGTTATGCTCATCTTTTTCTTTTTTTTTTCCCTCGTTCTCGATGCGACCGCGCGCATGTAACCATACACAATACCTAGGGCTCCGTGTTTTCGAATAAATCCGAAAAACTCCGAAAAACACCCGCCGGTAAAATTTTAATCAATTCGGATTTATCCATTAAGCTCCGAATTTTGGTGTGCCAATGTCCCTTTCCAATAAACTAAATAAAGACGGTATTTTATAATTAAGTTTGATCAGCGCAAAGGGTCAATGGTCCCGGGAAAATGCCACCACAGTTACTTTCAAATCTCGGTTCATTGATAAAAAGGGGTCTTGCCGATCATCTCGTCAAGGTTCAGAACGACATGTCATTGTGCATTCGGGTCACGACAAAAGCCCCTGTAATGGTTTCCAGTTTGGGCCATACTATTTGTGTTTTAAGAGGAAGAGAGGTTGTGTTTTTGTAACAGCTAAAGCTATATATGGATCCTAGAGATTGCATAAAATTGGAAGAGGGGCAGTTGAAACTTCCCTATTCCATCCTTTACCACTCCACCTCGCGCGGCCGCGGGTAGCATGGAATAGGATGGGATGAATACGTGCTTCCCAGCGACTACCTCCACGAGTTTATTTTTAAGGTGTCGGCGTTTATCCAAGCCACAGATGTGTGCAACTTTTGCCGTGGGACAAATTAGTATTGCCAATGGCAATGGCACCAACACCAAACTCAGCTGAAGAAATATTATTTGATATAAGCGCGTTTTATTTTTCCTTATCTAGCATACGTATACACCCGGATATTTTTGTTGTTGTTGTTTTTTCATAAGAAACACTGCGAAATTAAGCTCCGAATTTCGAAGATTTTGGAATCAAACAAAAGTAAACTCCTATAAACTCCGAATTTTCTGAAAAAAAATAAACTCCGAAAAACACCTTCCGAATTTGACGAAAAATAAACTCCGAAAACACGAAAATCCTAACAATACCTAAGCCGATTTCTCTTCCCGTAATGCAGCGCTTGAAACAGAGTGAATAAAAATCAGCAGAACCCATCCATCCTTTGGGAATGATTATCTACGTTAATGCGAATAGCATCAAACGGTGCGGAGTTATGCGCGTTCGTCAGGTGGCCGGCACACTCTAGATACGCCAGCCCACTCTTAAGGCGATTCTAAATTTGTTGACACTTTCACAGCCCTGCGCACGATCTCCGCAGCCCAGCACGTGCGTTTGTGTCACTTAGGAAGGCGAGCAAAGCACGCGCCATACGCACAAACACTCAAAATGGTACCGACCAGACTTTCTGGCGTCTCAGCTAGTCTCAACCAACGGTACTCTAAACGGTTGTTTATATCTTTACCATAGGACGCGCCTTACAGCGCTGTCACAGCTACCGGTGCGCGCGTGTTCCATGCACGAGGGCTCATTCCGCTCTCGTGAGGCTGAGCACGGCCGCTACATCACCCTCTCCCGAGCGCGGGGAGAGGGTGAGCTAGGGGCAGTGCTAAGCCTCACGAGAGCGGAATGAGCCCTCGTGCATGGA
>JAZHYW010026162.1:0-16113 GCA_037355805.1 Ixodes ricinus | reverse complement strand
TACGCATTGCTGTCGTATCATGCAAAACGCTATTTAGTTTTTTTTTCCTCTGCGGCGGCACCAGCAATTGTGCAAGATAAAAGAAAAAAAAAACCTAGCAGCATTAAACCTACCGATCATGACTAGCAGACACGTACCTGGCCACCTAAATGGTGAAAGACTTAATATTCTACGTCACCTACCGCGGGCCAGTGCGTAGCAACTATAATTGAGTGTTGGCGTCACTGGTTTGTTAAGGTCGTGCTGAATGTGGCACAACAAGAGTCAAAGCCTAACGCTGACGCAGAACTTATGTCCCAACTGGGCCCCCACACACCTCCAGACAGGACTTGTGTCACATTTGAAAAATCTAATGCATCACAATTGTGAATGATTGAGCCTCAAATGTAATGGATCACCGTTACAAGTTGACAATCGCTAAAAAGTAACGGATTGCTTTACTCGTCACATGTTGCACTATTACTTTCACGTAACTTCTTCCGTACATTTATCCAGAAAACAACGGTAAGCAATTTTGATATTTTTCAAAAATGTTCTCGCAACACTACTTTTCATTTCTTCATACGCCCGTATAGTCCTTGTAAAAATAAAATATTGTATTTAAGAGAAAGAGTGTAGGTGCACTCTCTCCACCTGTAAGCTGCCAAGGCATCGAAAGCTGCAACCACACCAGCCATCCCGCTAGCTTACGGCCTCCGGAAAATGATCCCTGGAATTGCGCAGACAAAGCTAGCGGTGCGCGTTGCTCAGGAAGCAGCGTCTAGCTCCACAACGAGATTCGAGCCGAAGAAGCATCTACAAAAGCTCCCTTTTGACTAGCGCGTTTCGCCTGTTAATCACAAGAATAGAAAAACCTTGGTTCTAACGTTACAATGTATAGCCAATGGCAGAATGCAGGTGTCCCAGCTTACCTTGATGTGTTTTTGTGGACTAGAGTTTGTTGAACATTGTTGGTGAAACTGCGTTTTTTTGGCAAGCAAAGTATGCACTCTGAAACCTCGAGGTCTGCCGCTCTCCCACGCCCTGAATTTTGAAGGGCGATCTCATTAAAATCGACGGCCATGGAGACGACGGACAGTCCATGACCGAAAATCCCTGATCAGTCGAGAAAAGGGCGGTTACGGGTTACTCGATCGTTCATTGGTTCTCACTTTCATACCAATATTCGTGGAGGCCGGCGGAGGGTGAACTGCATGGCCATCGGTCTCACGAAGCAATAGAGGATCAGCTAACCACTTTTACGTATTCTCTCTCTCTTTCTCTCTGCCAGCACCCCATAGATGGCCTCCTCCCCCTCTTTTTGCTGACAGTTGATCAGGCGCGTTATAAGTGGACTCGGGCCACCATGCCCAGACAAGCAAACAAAAAAAGTATCGTTCATACCCTCGAAGACGAGATGCTCTTAGCCTCGCGCCGTGCGCTTGTACAAGCCGTGCCCCAAGAGCGTAAGCCAGAATAAACTAGCGCACACCATATAGACAAAGAGAATTCGACCCTCGCGCGAGGCTACATCGTCTGCTACGCGAGTTGTGAACCCTGCTGAATCGAGGGTGTACGGACCCGCGTTTGATGTTTGTACAGTTGGCGGGAGGACGTCGAAGGCGTTGAAGGGGTGGAGACGGTGTAAAGTAAAAATAAAAACAAAGAAACGAGAAGAGGTTTTTCCTGCCCGGGAGAAGAAGAGAGACACGATGGAAGTTGCGACGAAAAGCCTACTCGGCGTTGTCTTACTTGGATCTTTGTCTTTCGTAGCGAGTTTGTACAGTGCCTGTGCCCCGAAAGACTTATTCAGATGCACCAGTGTGCCGGCCGGTGGCGCTGTCGAGGTTCACGGGCAGTTCCATTCTGCTGGAGACGCTCACCGAGGCTCAGCGAAAGCGCGCGCTTATCAGTTTTGTGCTGGAGCCCCGAGAGAGCGTCCTCCCCTTCGAAGCAGAATGGAAATGCCCGAGAGCGCCTTCGCAGCAGCCCCGCCAGGCCACCGCCTCGGCCACGCGCTCCCAGAGAGTTCTTCATAATGCGGCGCATCTGCACATGCCTTGCCCGTTTTTCTAGTGGTTCTGCGACCGGTCATACAAAACATCGTGCTCTTTTTTTAGGCTATTCTCCCTTCCCGATGTTTTCTTAATTAGTTGAACTTGTCTCTCCATGTGCATGCTGAACGTTCCCGCCCGTATTGCTCCAGTTATTGTAATATGCTCATATTTAAAAAAACGTAACGAGTAACTAATGTATTTTACCAAGACCTTAAAATCAGTTTAAACTGAAGGCCATCTTAACTTTTCTTTGGCTATTCAAGCAGATCGAAGCTCATAGTCTGTCCTATCAGGCCCTTCGAAATATGCTTTCCAATATTTTTTATTATTTTAGCTTTATTTTACAGAGCGTTGAACATACTCGAATTACCGCAACGGGGTAGAGAAATATAGGACATTGCCGATTTCGAACAAGGGACAAGAAAGCGGTCGAATCTTTTGCAGAAAGTTTGAGAACAGAAGAGCACTGTGACAGACGTTCGCGAAAAACAAGAATTCTCCTACAAGGTTACAGATCAGTTTGAAGCACTGGCCAACAATTTAAATGCAGATTTCCTCGGATCAGTGATCTTCAGGAGCCTACCCACTTCGCAGGGAGGCTCGGCCTGCTGACTACCAGGTTTAAATATTGAAAAAAAAATGACACATGTTTAAAATGGTACATTTGGAACGCGTTTTAAAAAAATTGGGCTGTGTGTATGTTTATACAGCCTATAACTTGATCTGCCTCAACGGGCGACGAGTCTCCCAGCTGTAGATGAGCAATTTAGCCAGTGCAGTACAACCGCTAGCCAGGGGTCTTTAACGTGCACCATGCAGTAGTGATACACGACCGGGAACTAGTTTAATTAATCACGATCCTGTGCGCACATTCGCCGCTTGTCGCGTGCATTCTTTCTGCCGGACGCTGATCTCAGTCGGTCACGGCGCTCTCCTGCAGGTACTCCGAGGAGGAAAATGTTTTTCCCGTTTTGCCTTACAGCGATTACTGTTCATTCTTTCTCAGTGGCACAGCAAGCTCGCGACCTCGATCTGCTTTTTCGCAGCCTTAAGAGACTTTGCTTTCAAAGATACATCATATCTGCGTTTACTGTTCTTGCTAAAACAGCTGTGGCTGTGAAGTGTCGGACCGCGTGCACTGCCACAAGTGACAGGACTGATTTCCACGCACAAGAGAAACAGAGCCCCACTCCTTTGCTTTCATGTCCCTGAACGCATTGACGTCAGCCTTCGGGAGGTGGATTAGTTTCACGTTCGGAAGTTTAGTGTTCAGTGGGGCAACCATCTCTGACGCCGACTTGATCACCGACATAGGCGGGCCGTCAAAGGTTGTACAACATTGCTCTGGTGCTTAACACAACCCCAGATTCTATCGCAGGCACTCTTGCCATGTCCAGTTGCGAAAAAAATACACTTCGCTGACGTGCACTTGTTGCACTGCAGCTCGTGTAGTTGGTACTAGTTCTTAAAGTGGCTTGCTGCACCATCACTGACGTAGGTCACATGTGCATACCCAAATTGGATTTCACGATTCTGCAAACCGTTGTCATTTAAACTAAGTGACCGACACTCTCATTCAATCGGAATATTGTTTTCATTATCTTTATTTGTTCATTATTATTTTTATTATTTTTTTTGCGTTGTGCGACCTTTTACAGCGGCGGATCTATTGGCACTCACAGGCGGCGCAGGTTAAGGTTCTGCCGCGTCTTACCTCCTATATCATGTTACCCCAAAGTTGTAGGCTGATCTGTTTGCAAAGTCGCTCCGGTTGCTTCCTTTACATCGCGTCGACGGGGACGCTACACGCCGGCTGTTAAACAGGCACCGCGGAGCACGTTACAGGGTGGCGCCTCTCGATCGCTCCGGCCCATGGGCATTTTTGGTCGGTTGTACGAAACTGTATTCGGCATTTTCCCTTCAAAACCACAGTCCACACTCTGTGCTGTCAGTTTGTCTTTTCCTGACCACCCTGTAGCAATTTTACGTTTTTTTAAAATTAATAATGAAATTGTAAAGGACGGGTATGTGCACGCCCCATTTATGGCAACCGCGTTAGCGTCAATTCGGCCATATTTCGCGCTTTATACCTTCAAATCCACACAAATATTGCATTATTGTTTTGCAGATTCTATTATCACATATTATAAACATTAATATTTGAGAGTTTAAAGAACATTAAGGATGGCGTTTTTAAAATGTTTTTTTTTTTCAAAATAATGCATGGTTAGTTAAATGCCCTTGTGTGAGCACGTCTTGTAAATTTCTCCCCCTAACCGGGACAACAATATTTCATGCACAGATAAACTATATTGAGATCAACACACTGGCAAAGTTTGAAGAGCTTAGCTTTTAAATATAGGGAGACAAAAATCTGTAATTCATAGCGTTATTGCGCAATATGCCGCATGTGCGATTTTGTTTCTCAAAATAACGACCCTAATAGTCGGTGATTTATATTTATACGGTGGACACGGACGTCGCACCCGTATAGCTGGGTGCGACGTCCGTGTCGTTAGTGTCAGCGTTAAAATTGGGCTGCCTGGCCTGCTTGACAGCCAGAGTAGTCATGCGCGATCTACAGGGTGTCACAAAAAAAAAATTTACACGGTCTTTTTTACCGCAAAAATAAACTAGGCATTGCCGAACGCTCATACTCCGCCCAAAGGTAGCGCTAGAAGTCACAACCAGATGCCAAAGTTTCAGCCCGATCCGATAACTTAATCAAAAGTTTTAAGTGAAAATTTCGATGGGAAAATGGAGCCCATTTTTGACCGTTTTTGGTTTCTGGTGCCATACAGCCCCATGTGTTTGAAAACTCCGTCGGCCGCCATTTTCCCATTGAAATTTTCAGAAACTCACTTATAACTTTTGATTAAGTTATCGGATCGGGCTAAAACTTTGCCATCTGATTGTGACCTCTAGCGCTACCTTTGGGCAGAGAATGAGCGTTCGGCGATGCCTAGTTTATTTTTGCGGTAAAAAAAGACCCTGTAAATTTTCTTTTGTGACACCGTGTAGAGTAAGCGGTTAGGCCTACCTAAGACGTCTTGGTGTTCGGGCCTTTGGTTCGCTTTCTTCAGTAAGGGAAACAAATTTGCTCCCTCCTGTTGTTCTGTTGAAATTCTTCATGATGGTTTCAGCCCCCTTGCCTCTGTAGAGGCCTTGGGGTTTGCTTACTTCATAGGTAACCCGCGGTTCAATGAGAGCTTCGAGAAAAAGCGTCAGCTCTTCACGCCGTCGTCGTCTTCCCCCTGACACACCCCGTCAGATGGCGCAGCGTGACAGGAAAGTCCTCAATGCACGCGACCGCGCCATCGCGCGCCGCGCAAATGACTTCGTGTGCGCGGCGCACTTGACTGATGACTGCTCCAACCACCGACCTTGGATAGCTAGGGTGCCTTCATGTGCGCTTTGCTTAGGGTGATGGGGGTATCGGTGGCCGAATGGGCTAGCGCACACCAGCTCGGAGCATATGGAGCGAAAGCTCGCGCTGCAGAACCCAGGATCCAGGGTTCAATCCCCACCCCTGCCCGTTTCGATCTGGATGAGCATCGTACCGGCGTGCGGTCGTGTATCACTACTGCGTGATGAACGTTAAAGACCCCAGGCTAGCGGTTGTACTGCAGTGGTTGAATTTCTCATCTACAGCATGGAGACTCGTCGCCCGTTGAGGCAGACCAAGTTCTAGGCTGTATAAACATGCACACAACCCAATTTTTCTTAGGGTGATGACATATGGTATTTTTGTTTTGAACGCTTATTTTTGTTTTTGTTCTGAAGCGCGTTAAAGAGCGTGTTCCTGCACGCGCCCGGGGCGCCGACTGTCCTAAGGCGACATTATGTTTTCGACGATTTATTTTTATTTAATTTGGGAGCGCGTGGTGTCGGCTTGAGGTACTACAAAGGACTCCTTTCCATCAAAGCGTTTGAGGGCGCGTTCATTGTTGTGTTTGTGTGTTATGCACGCGCGCTTTCTGGCTGTCCGCAATTGCGCGCGAGCGCTGGCTGAACTGTGATTTAGCACGTGTGGACTGTGATTTTTGGTAAAGTGGAAACGTGTATAACCCGAAACAAAATGACATTGAAGCAGCCTAGGATAGTTCAGTCGGCAAAGCATTTGGCTAGCAATCTTGAGTTGGTGCGTTCAGATCTAGCCGAGGTACTAAATACCTTTTATATCGTTCTATATGGGCGTAACTCTTTGCTGGGACGGTTTCTTGTTACAGCTGGCCACTACAGCCGGCTGTTGCAGCTGGCCGTTACAACCGGCTGTTACAGCCAAACGTTAGATAACTTCATGAGAATCGGCTGATAGAACACATTTTGTGTTAAAAGCACTAAGGAAGAGGGAAATATTGCTAAAACAACTTATGGGAGTTGCCCAAACAGTACCAACTTCCCAAATAAAAAATAAAAAAACTATTTTTTTTTTATCAAAGAAGGAAAACAGATGTTAGTCCTCTTTAGAGGATAGGCGAAATATTCCCGATGTAAAATGGAGAAAATAAATTCCTAATTTCTTGTGGGTATTTTACCCATATGTTTAACGTTTCGAAGCAAAAAGAAACCATATCTAAAAAAAAAAGAAGTTAAGCCGAGTGTCAGCGATGTTTTCTTTTCTTTCCTTCCAGTGAGTTCTTTGGCGATTTCTGCACTGTTTTCTTGTTTGCTGCCATGCTGCACCAGCTGGCGCAAACTCATCTTTTACGAAAAGTTTCAAAACAAAACTTCGCAGAACGTTCCTTTCTTGAAGACACCTGTAAGGCTTTCAGATGCTTGCTTTGCCTGCCGGGTATCTATTATAATTTTTTTATGTGCGTTCGCCGTTTTGACGTTTTGCTCCAATCGCCTTCTTTGATTGTTTTCTTAGAAGCGACGCGTATTTTTCGAACACCCTTGAGCGTTCTCGTAGCCCTCGTCACTAAAAATGCGCATCTTTCACTCTCATCACCCCGAGGTCGGGGCACAAACAACAAAATTAAGTAATTATGTAAACGAGCAAAAATTGTACGTAGTAGATTGGTTCGATATATTGTTTGTCCCATTTCTTCTTTTCTTATCTGCCACCTTAATGTTTTGTTTTTGTGACTCTTTCTCGTGTTAGTTTTATAGTGGTAAACGTCCACCAGTTCGCCTTCGCACTAACAGCTGATTCACGCATTTGCGTTTGACTGCGACCAAGTACGTTGTGATGTTTCGTAACCGCTTAACACAGAGACACGCTGGAACTGTCTGTCGGGCAACATTGGAACACTCCTGACGTGCGCATAACCTGACCGAAGGTTTTGCAGTATTCGCGAGATCAAACCTGCGCCCTATTGGTCGGAAACTGTCACTTATAAAATTGTCAAGATTATTCTAAAGCCCACCGTAGAACAATGATGCGTAAAAAACAATTATAAGAAACGTATACTCAGGTCAGAAGAGTTCCATGGTAACTAGATAGACAGCGCTAGTGTGCAGCCAGTGTGGTTGCACTAGATGACAGCACTTTCGGTCGCAGTGAAGCGCAAGTCTGTGACCTAGACTTCACTTGGTTTACTCTAAAGTCTCTTTCCAGTTTCTTAGAAAGATAACTTTTCTTATCTCTTAATTTCTACGCTATTGGTTGCTACTTCTTTTATATTACAAGTCCCTAAATCCACGAACCTGGTAACAAATGGAATGCCCGAATGAACCTTGCGTTATATTGGTACAGCTGGCGCGCGCCGGGGCTAACATAAATAATCCCAGGGAAAAAGAGAGCCGGAGAAAGTAGTTGCCTCAGAACTCAGACCGTCCTCGGGGAACATGAGTCAATAGAAAAACTTGAAAAACTGAAATGAAAACCACAGAAAGGCTTTATCTCCGCATGGCCCAACGAAATAGCTGCAAGAAAAACAAAACAAACGATGTTCCTTTTCTGATTGCATTTCGAAAACGAAATTACCAAGAGGAACTGTATTTTTTGTTTCCACTGCGAGTGAAGTTTTGCGGTGGTACTCTTTTATTTTTTTTTAACGTTGATGTAACTCGCGACAAGTGCATTTTCCTTACAGTTGTCTTGCACTCTACGTTTCCTCACTCAAACTTTTTCGTCGGTGTGGCGAGTAAGTTTCAGGCCGAAGAGAGGGCGCAGAAACGGCAACGTCATGTGGTTGTTTTCCTAGAAATAATTTCCAGCTATACTCACCGACGACTTAGGAAACGCAGGGTAAGGTGGCGAGTCCCCGAGCATCTCATTATCGCGCCACAGCCAATCAGATTGTGGCAATTCGCCGAGAAGAACACCCAAGAACCAATCGCAGAAGCCTGAACGTCATAAGTCACGCCTTTCGTTCCTTAGGCTGTCGGCGACTATGCGCAGCGCAAGTTCGTCCGCTTCTTGCACAGGGGTTGCGATGACGTTAGATCGTCGAGCTCTTATTGGCTGATTGAAAAAGAAATAGCTGGTAAACCTTAAGGCCTCTATAGGGAGTATTCACTGGCGGCCATAGCTGTGTGCGCGAATGCTGAGCACGTGCTGACGGCGAGCTTCCACAGTTCTTTTGCAGCGTGCATTCCGCACCATCAAGAGTGTCGGTCTCAGCAGCCTATTGATGTGAGCTCGTTCTGAGCATGCGCTCTAAACGACACCCACAAATATGGCGTCCAGTGAATACCCTATAGCTGACAAAACGGCGGCTTGGGCGAGTTGCTTATCCATGTCTCAAAAATAACAGCGCGAGTAGGGAACCCACAGAAATACATGTCACCACAGGCCACAAACAATCACACTTAGGAACACATTACATCAGACAAGACACTCACACGCGTTGACTCACAACACAATATATATTTTAGCACTTCTTTTTCTTTTTACGCGTAAAGAAAAAGAAGTGCTAAAATACAGATTGAGTTGTGAGTTTTTCTTTCACGCGTAAAAGAAAAAAGAAGTGCTAAAATAGAGATTGAGTTGTGAATCAGCGCTGTGTGAGTGTCTTGTCTGATGTGAATGTGTCCTTAAGTGTGATTGTTTTTTGTGGCCTGTGGTGACATGTGTTTCTTTTGGATTCCCTACTTGCGCGGTTATTTTTGATACTTTGGAAAACAAACTCGCCCAAGCCACCGTTTTGTCCAGCTATATTTCTAGTAGATCGGGCCCTCTTCCGCACCTTCCCTGGAACCCTAGCCCAACGTTACTGGAGCAAGCTCAGTTTCGCAGCTCCCTATTCTCGCCTGCAGAGGCGAGTGGCCCAGGTGGCGGTCACGAGAACTAGCGGCGCTGCAGTCGGATCTTGCTTCCCTGTCTCGCGCGTCGTCTACTACCACCGCGTTGAGAGCTTCCTTTTCTTTTTCTTTTCTTCCTTTTTTTTTTTACTTCCATGTGTATATTAGCAAAAAAAGATGATGAAGATGAAGTGTAATACACCACAGAGATCAGAGTCAGCGCATTGTGAGTGTTCTTTCTTTGAGTGTTTGAAATTTATTTTTGTGTGCGTCTGTTTCCTTGCGCTGTGAAGTGTTAGTATGAATCACCAACTCGCCCAAGCTCAAGTATTGCTATTCAAACTTGGCGGGCTAGACAATCCGGAAGTAAGACTCGACTGCAGCGCTGCTAGTTCTCGTGACCGCCACTGAGCCCACGTCGCAGGCGGAGCTGTGAAACTGAGCTTGCTCCAGTAACGTTGCCGCAGCCTTCTTGTTGCCTGGATCGCAATTTGCGTCTGCCAAGCGCGGACCTTCGGACACTGCATCTGGGTCAAAATGGTGCCGCCTGAAGTCGAAACCCTTTTCGGTGGCTTCGCCCCCTCAGCAGGTCACGGCACGAGAATGTGCAAGATTCTACTGGGTGATTCAAGGAAAGGCCACGCTCTTTAAATCGACCGCAAAATCTCGGTTTCTTAGCCTATCGCGTTACGACTTTGTGCAGCGTTGCCCACAGATGGTGCATTTTTCTTGTACAATTTGCAAAGAGCAAACTTACCTGAGGAAGAAGTAAAGAAAGAAAAAGGTTTAGCTCCTATGGAAATGCGGCGAAGCCAAAGGTCTTCAAACAATACGGCGCCGTTTCGCACGGGAGACAAGAGATGGCGCAAGCGGTCGCAATGCCAACTTCGCCAACGAACGAGCATACGACGCCGAGAGCCGGCGTGTTTAGCAGACGAACTTTTCGACTCAAATGCGGCGCGCGTTCCGCAGGTGGCGACAGTCGCAGAAACATAAACAGGCGCGGTAACAACAAGGAACTGCAGTTCCTTGTCTGCTAAAGACGCCGGCTCTCCGGCGTCGTATGTTCGTTCGTTGGCGGCAGTTGGCGTCGCGACCGCTTGCGCCATCTCTTGTCCCCCGTGCGAAACGGCGCCGTGTTGTTTGAAGACCGGTGGCGTCGCTGCGTTTCCATAGGAGCTAAGACTTTTCTCTTCTTTACTTTTTTTCAGGTAAATTTGCTCTTGCAAATTTTACAAGAAAAAAAAATGAAAGCCGTTGTACAACTCCCTGTAACGCCGAATTAGAGCGCAGCTCTTGAGGAGGAGTAGGGAGTGGGTACTGGGGGTCAGATGACCTCGGAAAGGGGAAGGGGTCACGTGACCTCGGGGGGGGGGGGGGTCACGTGACCTGGAGGGGGTCAGGTGACAATGACGTCATCAGTGACGTCACTGATGACGTCATTGGCATCCGCAGCGTCATCGGCATCATCACAGATGACGTCACTGATGAAGTCATCAGTGACGTCACTGATGACGTCATCGGCATAGGCATTGGCATCGGCATCGGCATCGTCACTGATGACGTCACTGGTGACGTCATCGGCATCCGTATCGTCATCGTCATCATCATTGATGACGTCACTGATGACGTCATCGTCACGTGACCCCCCAGGGTCCGCCCGAAGGAACCCGAGGGCCTCCCGAGGTCCTCCCGAAGGAACCCGAGGTCCTCCCGAGGTCCTCCCGAAGAAACCCGAGGTCCTCCCAAAGGAACCCGAGGTCCTCCCGAGGTTCTCCCGAAGGAACCCGAGATCCTCCCGAGGTCCTCCCGAAAGAACCCGAGGTCCTCCCGAGGTCCTCCCGAAAGAACCCGAAGTCCTCCCGAGGTCCTCCCGAAGGAACCCGAGGTCCTTCGGGAGGACCTCGGGTTCCTTCGGGAAAATTTACCCATAATGCACCGCGCGGTTACGCCGACGGCGACGGCGACGGCGACGGCGACGCCGACGCCGCTCAAGCCGGAAATGGGCGCCTAAGAGCTGCGCTCTAAAAATGCACCATCTGTGGGCAACGCTGCCTGGCGTCTCCTTGAATCACCCTGTACAATCTGAGTGGCACAGACAAACAAGGCATTACCGGACGAGCCTGTGCGTAAATCTGTGTACTCTTCCATTTGGTAAAAGCATAAGGCGTGAGTAAACGATCGACTCCGGGAACACAGCAACAACAAAAGTAGAGCCAACTCAGGACATTTAGGCCTACATTGCCATGATTGCGGATGCGCGGCACATCTAGATAGGTGTAGAGTGCTGGGGCAGAAGCGGTAGCCAACTGACTAGACTGTAGTGGTCGGCCACCTTTTGGCGCAGCGGGCCGAGTCGCCGCGAAGCCAAGGCGGAACGGGCCTGACGGCAAGCAGCGGGGAGGGGGGGGGGGGAGAAGGGGGGGGAAGGTTAAAATAAAAAAAATAAAAAGAGCACTTGCACGAGCTTACATTGACGTACATAAATCCAAAATGAATAGTTTCTTTATTTCACGACACACAACATGAGATACAACATTTCCACGGAAAACCTCAGAAACTCCTCTCAGTGAGACTTCTGGTGTTGAAAACTGCGCTCGCCAAACTACGGACATTCACATTCAAGCTTACTAACTGCGAGTCGCAAAACATTGTGGAGGTTCTCGTTAGTCATTCGTGAGCGCAAGTTGGATTTTATGCACTTCAGTCTTGAAAACGTCTACTCGCAGACATGTGTGCTCCCGAACACTGTAATCATGGTGGCTGCGAGTTTCTTATGATTCATGAACGTAAAATCCGCAAGGCCAGCATAAAATGTAACAGGGCTGTTTGCTGCAAATGCGCTCTTCAAATTATTATCTCTTTGCAGATCGGCCAGCTCTATGTATTAACACTCTCGAATCTGGCTAAGATCCGCCTTAAATGATTTTTGAAATAAGCAAACATCTCTCGACAGGCAACGGGCAGAGAGTTAGTCCCCTTTATGTTTTTTCTTCTTTTTAAGCTGCCCGTGTTGGGGGGGGGGGAGGAAGGGGGGAGGGTGAAGAGGGCGCTGGGGGGCTGGGGGACGGATGATACTGCCTCGCGGGCCGGGTCCGGACCGCGGGCCGCTGGTTGCCGACCACTGGACAAGAGAAATAGTTGAGGCAGAAAATACTGCCAGGGATGACGACAGATGTGTAAGCACTCCATCGCTCACTTTATCAGGAAAAAATTAGGTTATCTTAGCAGCTTATCTTATTAGCTCACATGAGTATCCCTTAATGGGATGTAGAGGAAAAAGAAGCCAACTTTCACGGATATATCGAAAAGGCGTAAAAGAGAAAAGGTGCTAAAATAGAGATTGAGTTGTGAGTCAGCGCTGTGTGAGTGTCTTGTCTGATGTGAATGTGTCCCTAGGTGTGACCGTTTTCTGCGGCCTGTGGTGACCTGTGTTTGTGTGGATTCCCTACTCGCGCTGTTATTGTCGAGGCATCTATAGCATTGAGGTCTACCCACTATCCTGCCAATCAAAGCCAATCAGAGCTCGACGTCGTTTCGACGTCGCCGCAACTCCCGCGAAATAAGCGGACGAACTTGCGCTCTCCGCATGGGAAACGGCAAGCTCCAATACGTGAACACGCCACTGAGAATGCGATGACGAACGCCGCAGCCGAAACTCAAATGTCGAGTGTCTTGCAAAAACTGCTGCTGCTGCTGCTTTTTTTTTTTTTTTATAGCGATGTTGTTTTAAGTTTGGAAGTTAGTTAACATGCAGTGAAATAAAAGCAACCATTGGGCGCTTAGCTTGTGCTCCAAATGAGAAGCTTTCTTCATACTAAAACACAATCATTAATTATTTTTCTTTAAAAATGAAAGAAATCATAATTTTTTTGTTGTGGTAACTGCGTCGTGCTCTGTACACTAAATCATAAAAGTCAGTGTAATCTGCATTCCTGTACACGCGCAATGAAAATCCAAGTGAGTTAAAACAAAGAAAAAAAAAGCGGACCCTGTTGCTGGTTCTAACAATGTTAACTGAATATCAGTAGAGTTTCTGGTCACTGTCAACGGCCAATATCTATGTTAGTGGAAAATGAAACGCTCCGTTCAATAAGTTCTGAAGCCAGGCACGTACCCAGGGGGCATGTGGCCCGGGCCCCTACCCTCCCCCCCCCGAAATCTTCTATTTTGCTGGGACCTCCTCTCCCCCCTCCGCTCATACAAAATTTCGTCATAAGCAAACCCCCCCCCCCTCCAAAAAAAAAACATTCTGGCTACGTGCTTGTTTGAAGCTATGCGCACAATCCGGTCGTGAGATTGAAGCGACATCGAGAAGCTTTAGGCTCATGCTTCTAGGACAATTTCTTTATTAACTGGTGATTGCACCCACAACGAAAGATGAGTCATGAAGTGCTACTATACATCGTTTCACCTTATGTTGTGCCGCAGAGAAGGCTAGAATCGCGAGCTTATAGCGTTGAGAGCTGCTCTTGACGCACGAGAGCTTGTGCCTCCGAGATGTGCCCTAGACGTGGCCCTAGAGCACGGTAGAAAAAATACATTTAGGTGGTGACTCTGGCCGCTCTTCCCGCGTGGAGCGAGCGACCAGATCGTGTTCGGAGCTAGCATCGAACCAGGAGTATACTCTGTTTCACCTTATGATGTACCGCAGGAAAGGCTACAAGCGCGAGCTCCTTGCTCTGGGGCACATCTCGGCGGCACAAGCTCTCGTGACTTAAGAGCGGCTGCCAACGCTATGAGCTCGCGCTTCTAGCTTTCGCCGCGGTACAACATAAGGTGAAACGAAGTATAGTTAGTTCCGCGCCGCCGCGGAGGGCGCTGAGGTGTGAGCACCGTGGGTATGAGGTCTCTCCTCGGCGGCCACGGTTTCGGGGGCGTAGCTTGCTCGCCTTTTTCGCGGTGTGGTGGTGGTGTGCGGCCAGTGGCTGGCCTCATGTTTTGCTTTGGTGCTGTGTCGATCAAAGGTGCCACCATCGTGCAAGTTATGCTATAAGCATAACTTGCTTATAGCAAGTTATGCTATAAGGATGGGAAAGACGTGCTTCGTTCCCAACTGCAATTCGGGGTACCGGAACTGTGCAGAGCGAGTGTCCTTGTTGAAAGCTCCATCGAATGACGCTCGCCTGGAGCAGTGGCGTCGTGCAATCCCGAGGGCCGATCGCAAGTTACTACCTAGTCTCCTCATCTCGTTGACCAAGTGAAGACCAAGCTTCACAGTCTAATTTCTGTCGAAGACTGGGAATGCGAAGATGTCTGGACAGAAAAGGCTGAAGAAACCAAGGCTGTGGACTGCATACTATATTATGTAACTGGGATTTTGAGTGTGAAAATGAAAAAAAGCTACACGCTGCCCTGCATGCCTATCCGCTTTCAGCATCGACAAAAACACTTCTGCTGAAGCAGCACTGACAAACGTGAAGAACATAGGAGGCCTTATACACCCCAACAAGAACCTTTTCCAGCTACTGAAGAAATCGGAACAGTTCTCCGTGGAAAATAAAAGCCACCAGACTGTCTACTGGGACACAATCGACAGTGTTCTTGACACATGCACAATAACGTTTCCATGCGCTGAACACAAAGAAGAAACAATTGCCCAGTTGCTCCACTACTACTTCAGCATGCGAATGCGACAACACTGTCAGCATATTACCATGAGTATGAACAAACAAGCTCAAGAAAAGAAAAAAATCAGCAAAGCAGCGCTCGTCTTAGTTTAAGAGCATGGGCGAGAAACACAGGATGTAGGAGATGGCGTTCTTTGGTAGTATGCAGTGAATTCAGCTTTTGTGTACATTTTAAAGCAAAAATATTTGTCAGGTATTTTTTTACAGATGAAAAGTGATTTATGTCCTATAACCGCTACTATTGTTTGACTTTCAGTCACTGTGTCATCATGTCAGTCAGTATGTCATCATACTGTGTCATCATTTCAGTCACTATGTCATCATAAATATAATTTTTTTTCTGCTCACAAGGTTTGTATGTTCCACAGTACAAGTTGACATTGTATGTATAAACCATTTGTAATGCTATAACCTTTATGCGCATGTAAAGAATTATTTTGGCCCCACTATGTAACATTATTAGAATTTATTTTTTTCAATAAGAAGGCAGGAGCAGGGTGGAAAATATCACCCGACCTCCTATAAAGCCACGCAATGTGTGTAAACAATTTACGGAACTGTTACCAAACATGCTGTTTGACAAAACATGTGAGCACGACCCAGCTGTTTACTCTAAATTACTCTAAATTATTGAAAGCCCAGTAGATTATGCCGGGAAGTTTTATATTTATACGAGTATTTTTGTCACGCTAAGTCATCATCGGAATGTTCTCGTTTAAAAAAACAGGAACCGCACGGGGGAAAAGGCAATCAGTGCCAGTGCGCCAACATAAATCCATCATTTCACTACACAGTACACAGGGACCGAGTAAAGAATGCATAATTTCCTTCACAAGCCCTCTATACAAGCCTTCACAAGCCCCTCTAAACTTTGGCGCCATCTATCCCCGTGCGCGTGAAGCGCGCTCGCGCGCCGAACATAATGTGGTCGCCGCGTGAGACAGAGAGTCATCACCTAAATGTATTTCTTCCACCGTGCCCTAGAGCAAGGAGCTCGCGCTTGTAGCCTTTCCTGCGGTACATCACAAGGTGAAACAGTGTATACCTTTTATCCTAACTTGCTCAGCGTGAGCGAAAGAGAAGATGCATGAGCGAGCGCAATTCGCCTTTTGCGTTGCGCTGTGGCACCATCTCACGGGAGCGACGAGAAACAATATGGTTGGCCTCGAATTGCAGACGGCGCACGCGCAGTCGGATCTTGCAAAAGCGATCGCCTTTTGCGTTGCGCTGTGGCGCCATGTCACGGGCGCGACGAG